>JAVQKC010209927.1:0-38032 GCA_036025475.1 Philypnodon macrostomus | reverse complement strand
CCGGCAATTCGTTTTTGAGTTATCGCGTTCACAGCTAGGATCTGCGGACGCGGACGCGGACGAACACCGACGTGATTCCATAATATCGGCGACACGCTGTTTTCGCCGATATAATAATTACAGCACTTTTGCAATGTTTGAGTCCAACAGAAGAACACTTGTGGCCCCCCGTCACTTACCTGTGGAGATGCTTTGCCCCGGGCCGGTGCCATGTTCTCAGTGGAGCAGGTGGACTGTTGTCTGTTCGGGGCAGGTGCTGTGGTCTTGGGCTCGGTGTTGGCGCTGCTGCTGCTCCTTAAGGAAGCACTGTGGGGGATAGACTTTGGCGTGCGGGAGCCTGCTCTGCTCTGCTGCTCCACCTTAAAAACCACAACACACACAGGACTTGCAAAAATGAAAAAAAGAAGCCCCTGCATAATAATCCTGCCTTTCACGAAACATAAGTGTAACAATAATAATTCTCACTCATGCACAAACATTTTAATAATTTATATCTATGGTCATGACTCTCTATGATTAATGTCAGATTAGAAATAGACTTTGGTGCCACAGTTTAGCTCAGCCAGTAAAGCGTGTGGCCCATATTCAGAGCCTACAGTGCTCGCTGGCGTAGGTTCAAATCCGGCTCACGACAGTTTGCTAAATGTCACTTCCCATTCATCTCCCATCAAATAAAGTTGAAAACAAATAAGACTCTGAAGCTGACGATAGAGACTTAACGTTATATTTGACTTTCAGATGACATGACAGATTGTTCCTAAACTGCAGTATATTCACCTGGTTCTTCCTATACCCTACTTTCATAAGCTTCCATGTGACGTATTAATGTGATGCTGTAATTATTGTCCGTCTGTGTATTCACGTACCTTCACGATGTGTGCGGTTCCAGCCGTGGTGCTCTGTCGGGGGATGGCCACAGCAGTAGACAGAGGCGTGTCCGGTGAAAGAGGAACACGTTTGGGAGTGGACCCCTGGCTTTGTACGTCCAGGCTGCCATTGGATGCCGCTCGGCCCTTGGCGCCCAGCTGACTGCCCGCCTCGTCTGACTGCCCGTGGCTGTGCAGGGAGCTCTCGCTGCTCAGGTTCTCGGAGCTGGAGTCAGGCTGGCTCGTGCGGTTGGACAGGTTGGAGAGATGGTACACGGGATTTTGGAATGACAGGGGCTGAAGACTGCGCTGTTGGCTCAGAGAGGGCTGCAGGGGGCGCCGTGCCTGAACACACAACAACCCATGGTTTTATTAAAAGCCTCAAATCCACTGATGGAGAGACCAGGGGACAGCATTAACATCACATTCATCAGAGCATCGCTGACATATTTGTTTGGATAGGCTGTAAAGAGTCACATTGTTTTCCTATGTATTAATGTCTCTGCTGTCACTCCATCTCTCCAGTTAAGAATTTGAGGCATATGTTCACTTCGCTCTCACCTGTGGAGCACTCTGGGGCTGGGCGTCTCTAGGGGGCGTGACTTTGGTCTGCTGTGGAGTGAGCGGATTGGAGTAGCTCATAATGAGTGGGCCTATGGAGGTCTGGGAGCCAACTCTGTTGATGTTATGAGAGACATTTTGGGATTCCTGGAGGTCCACCAATGAGACGCTGCGGCCGTTGGGCTGTGGGACATCCCTTTGGACGTGATCGCTCACAAGGGGGCGTTGCGGCCGAACCAAGCCTTCCATCAACTCGACGCCAGACGATAAACTGCGGACGTCACTGTGAATTTAAGAACATCAGATAAGAGCCATTTTGAAAGAGCTTAAACTAAAGGAATACGAGGAGGATTGCTTTTTTCTGATTGGTCACCTGTTAGCGGAATCTTCTAAAATGCAGTGCAACCCAGACGATTGGCTGCCACTGATGTTGTGGGTGGAGCTTAGGTCTTGGAAACGATGGAGCTGCTGTTGAACCGGCGTTGGTGCAGACAAACTTCTCGTAATGTCTCCCAGAATTCTTGGCAGGGGGCCCAGCTTAGCTACGATGGCCTGCAGGAAGGAATTTTCACCCTGGAGTTGGCGTTTTATGTTTACAGAAAGAGCAGCAGGAGTCGTGGGAGAGCGGCAACAGAAACAGCCAAACAGGAAGTGAAAAGGAGGAGGAAAAAAGAAAAATATTAGGGAATTAAAATGAGAAAAAAAAAATAAAAATAAAAAACTAATAAAGACCATGCTCGAAGGAGAAGGGAGGGGCTGTGCTGGTGAAATGCACTTGGGAGTGGCATTTTAGAATTCATTTAGTCTTTAATTCAATAGCAGCAGTTTGAGCATTTCCTTTTGTTTATCCAGGTGTATAGTCATTTCCATGTGGCCTTTATCAGTCATTTAGATGCATTCTGCTCCCTTTCATGAGAACATCTCTTTCTTCTCTTACGTCATGCTTTTACAGAAATCATCTACACAAAAGCAACATGCAAGGAGTGAGCGATGGGGTTTAGTCTGAGTGGGGTCAGTTCAAAAGTCACGGCCATGCTGTAAGTTAAGTTGTAGAGTTAAGTTATTGAACTTAAAAAGTGCTGATTGGAGTCATATGCTGTCTTAGGCAAGACACTAAACCCATGAGAGTGAATGAATAATGGATTTTATGGTTAAATGCTATATACGTGTAAGCCATTATTATCATTATTATTAAAATATCTCCTCAGCAAATAGTTGATGTTATAAAATGCTGATGTTCATATTTGTCCTCTTGTGACCACTATGATGTGATTTAGGGCTACATTAATGAAAGTAATAAATTAAAGACTGATTTGTCAGTTAAGGTGTAGTCTCAGTCATATGTTGGAACATCATTTTCACAATTCTTCCAGACCACAGCTGACCAGTTCCGGTGTGTGAACAATACTTTTTTTCAATACTTGTGTTAATAATGAATCTTCTAGAAGCCTAAAACAGAATAGACTCACATATGTAAAGGGAGTTTTATATTTTTAGATATATTATTGACAACTATAGGTTCATTATTGAGGACCTGTTAGGTATTGAAATATATATAACTTTGTTTTGTTGTTTGGTACCCAGCCCTACAGAATTATGCTACCTTTCTAGCACTTTCTTAAACAATGCAAACACAGCCGGTCACACCTGAACTGAATACTAAGATGAGATGTCAGATATAATGATGACACCACACACACAAGGTTAGCTGATATGGTACTGTTTTCTTCTTCAGACACTCCTCGGTACCTTGTCGAGCTGTGAGACCACCTCCCAGAGCAGAGCGTGGAGCACTGACAGTTCACGGCCCAAGTCGATGTAGCCCTCGAAGCCCGGCGTGTTGGACAGAGTCTCAGGGTTGGATATTTCAGACAGGAAACGGATCATCCCCGCCCACTCGTGCTCCAGGAACTCATTCATAAAAGACATGTACTCTTCTTTATTCACAAACCTAAAAACAAATGCCACATGAGCACACGTAGCAAAAAGAACTCAAGTTGACCATAGGTGGGTCACTAGTAACATTTACACAGTTCTTGAGTCTTGAGATCTACATATAATTGAGTAATATGTATTTGACTTGATTACATTTTTAGCAACTACCCCCTCTGAACATTGCTTTATGTTGTGAAAATATAACATTTAAAATTGTGTAGTTCTTGTTCCTTGTTAGTGAAGATATTATTACCTCAACCAAGGTAATGTTTGGCATCTTTACACAAAAACTACTGAACAGATTTGGATGAAATTTGAAATGACACAAGGAACAATTTTGGGAGTGATTCGGATCACTCGGGATTTTTTTTCAAACAATGGCATCAGTTAGCAACTTTACTCAAAAAGTAATTTTCAGGGAAGGTCAGTAATTACTCAAATACCTGTTGATCAGAATTTAGGAGTGGTGCGTGGAAATGAGATGCATTGGCGGAGGTCTGCGCTCTTCCGAGTGCTTTCAAGTTTATTTCTGCTTTTGAAACTAGGCCTGTGCCGTCGTCCCCAACAGCAAGGTGTATGTCGGTGTGTGTGTATACGTGTGTGTGTATATATACACATACACACACACACATATATATCATTTTTTAATTATTATGTTCACACGTACAATCTGCAGACGCAGACCAACGTGAATAGTTTTTTTGCATTTACGTCAAAACCTTTAAAAGGGATTGATTTTTTTACATTAAACAAATGCTACATTGTATGGATGATATTGAGTTGAAGCTGTGTGAATGATGAGTGCATTGCGGACAGTACTTGGTGAAGTTGGCCAGGTTCTGGATGACTTTGGCGATGAGAGTGAGTGTCCGGGCCGTGCGGTCGTCTGGATATTCCTGCGTCAGGTTGAAGAGGGAGGGGGACATGATGGCTGGACACAGGAATCGCAGGAAGAGCGAGGCGCTGACCAAACGTTTACTGATGTCCTGAGAGTGTCCACGCACCACACACTGCTGTCTCCACGACGCAAACACTTCCTTCAGCTCCCGGGGAAACACACTGAAACAGACAGGACAACCTTTAAAGACTACAGTCTCAGTTTATGTTTAGTTCAGGGCAGTGCTAATAATATGTAAAATGTAGTTGTGTGTTTGGTGGTGGTCAGAGGCAGAATTGCAGCCACACTTGCCACCAGTGTATGGAGTGAATGAATAATACAATTGTACAGCGCTATATAAAACCAATACATTATTATAATTATGTTATTAATCAGCTTACCAGTACGAGTTGATGATTTTGCAGAAGGCCAGCTCACAGCACATCTTCAGGTTGCTGCGGTGCTCTGAGAGGTGGCTGCTTGGACAGCGGCTAGGATCCACCTCACAGTTCTCATCTGACTCGTACAGTGCCTTGATGAACTCTCCTGAGAATAAACCAGTAAAATGTCAAGTGTGAAATGTCAAGGAAGTTTTTTTTCAGCAGCTGAAAACTATGTTCTGTACTGTACTGTTGTGAATGTACAGAAATACAGCGCTAGAATATGACAATATTACTTACTACTGTTAAGCCTGACTCACCGAGAGCATCGTGGAGATACTTCTGTCCCACAAGTTTCAGATATTCTTCAATGGCTTTTGTGGCCAGTGTGTTCTCTCTGAAGATCAGCACGTCATGGTCAGCACAGCGGTCCACCTCAGACATCACCAGGTCAGTGAGGAAGTCCTGGGACAGACATTTATGGACATGTTATGCACTGACGAAAAAGTGTGAAAATTAATGAAAACAACCATAACTGGGTCCAAATCTAGTGTTAAGATTCAATTCAACGATTCAAAGTGTTTATTGTCATATGCACAGTAGGAAACATGTTTCCCAGCACAATGAAATTCTTACTCTCTGCCCATACTGGACGCCAACAATAAAATAAAATCTGAGAATAAAAATAGACTAATAATAGAAGATAAAGATCAGCACGCACAAGTATATATCTATATATATCTCTATATCTATATATATATATATATCTCTATATATATATATATCTCTCTCTCTCTATAGAGATAGAGATAGAGATAGAGAGAGAGAGATAGAGAGATAGAGAGATAGAGAGATAGAGATATATATATATATAAATAAAAATAATATGTTAAAAGACTATGTGCATATTGTGCTACATTGTGCTGTTATGTCAGCAGTAAACGATGACTGTAAAGGTGCAAATAAATCCCTATAACAGGCAAGTACAGTTACATGTGCAAAATGATAGTATGTAAACATTCAATCAGTTACATGTGCAACTGTATGTAAACAGGTTACCAGTCTGTTACCAGTTAAGTATGATTAATACAGGAATTAAAATACAGTATTTAGTTAAAAAATGAATCAATAAATCAAAATCAAACACCGTTTCTCATTCTATAAACACATCGATCATACAAAGCTAGTTGTGTTTCAAACTCCGCTGTACTGAATGATGCATTATCATCCTGGTGGAAGTGTGCAGTGACCCACCTTGGCCCGGGCGGTGCTCTGCAGGATGTGCACCAGAGCACAGGCCATCTCCTCTTTGTTGCGGACGCTGATGACAGGCTCCAGCACTGAGCACAATGTGGAGTAGTTGTTAGTGACAAACTCTGCAAACTCCTTATACTGCTCCATGGGGAGGATGGAGATGGTCTGGAAGCGCCACTTGATTCTGACAGAGGGGGCGCTGCCTTTGCCTTTGTTGGCACTGGGTGTGCTCAGAGAATACCACTTCTCGGTGAACTGCCTCCCTCCACCGGTCACTGAGATGTTTACTAAGCCTACATAGTTGTTCTTGTCCTTCTTTTTCTTCTTCTGTGAGTCCAAAACATCACGGTACACATGCACTGTGATGCTCCGTACGGCAGGGAGCCCATTGAACTCAAAGTACTCTCCCCAGAACAGGCTCTCAGTGCGGGCCTTAGTGGTGGTCCGGGCGTACAGTACATCGTCCAGGCACAGCTCACAGAAGTAACGCTTTTTCACAGGCAGGTCTTTGGCCTCGATGATCCACAGACGAAGCATGTTGTCCTCTCGTCGGCAATTGTCCTAGAAAGAAAAAAAGAGTGTTAGTTCACAAAGACCTAATTTGGTATTTTTTTTTTATTTATTCATTCATTTCTCCAGAAAATGTGGTGACTGCTGTGATAGTACAGTAGCTGATCAATGTGTTCTGAAAGCGCAAACATGATTCTATGTAAATATCAGAATAAGGGCAATTGAAACGGACCTTGTTAGGTTGAATGGTGCGTCGCAAGTTCTCCATCCATTTGTCCCTCTCTGAGGCTGAGCTACAGCTGAAACACTTACTGCCCCCGGTGTAGCTGACCTGTGTAGGATTGCATTAAGATTTCTCAATTCAACAAGCTTCAAATATTTTGCTAAATGTGTATTTGTTGATGTATGACCTCGAAGCAGTAGTCCTGGCCCAGCAGGCTGCTGTGGAGGGGCTTGATGAACACATCCTGCTCCACACTCAGATCCAGCGTTTCTACGGCGCTGCCTGGACTCAGCAGAGACTCATGGGAAGAGGAGTCCTTTAGCTTGGTGAGCGCTCCAGATCTGATACACACAGTCATTTAGACAGTGTAGTCACAAGCACAAAGACCACCAGACGAACATTGACAACACATCAGGAAGAATACAACCTAGAAAATCAACAGTCTAAAACTGACCACTGTTGGTCAAAGAGAATAATGTGATACCCACGCAACAGTAGCCCAGAGGCAGCTGAATGATGACCCTCGGAGGCAGGTAAGTGGTGCCGTCCACAGCGAACACCTCCACATACAGCCTTATAGAGCTTCAGAAGTCTCACTGTTGTGAAGGTATAGTGCTGAGGGCGGCCGAAACAAGTCTTTGGAGACCATCTCCATGAAAACTATCTCCTCTGAGAAAAGTGACGCAGGCGCCAAACACAGACTACTGTTGCCCTCCTCAATTCTCCAACCACTTCCACACAACAACAGTGCTTGGTTTCACTGTGTAACCCACAAGACCAGAGGAAAGATAAGAACCTGCTGTTGTAGGAGGCCTTGGATGCAAACATTTTTCACTTTATAATGTTTTTTTTCTTTTGTAATCTTGCCGCATTTCGAGTTCATGGCTAGATTTAACCACAGTGGGACTAAAACCTATCTATGCATCGTATGAAACTGGAGCCTGGCTGAGAGGGCCCACTGCAGCGTGCTGCCTTTACTGACTATACACAAACAGGAAATCTCATCCGCGCAATGAAAACTGCACCCAAGATGCCCTCCTGTCAGCCTGCTAATAATGAGGCACAACGGACTAGATGTGCAGAGCAAGGATGTATTTTGATTTTAGTTTTTCATTTTTTTTACAATATAAACCAACAGAAAAGGCTCATGACCTTCATCACACAATTTCTGAATGATAATCACATGGTGTTACCTGTCTGAGTCAGCAGGTGGCGCTATGGGCAGTCTAAAACTAGCATTTCTGTCCAGTTTGGTCTGACTCTTGGTCCTCTTTATGGAGCCCTTCAGACGTTTGCTTAAGAAGCCCTATGAGAATTCAATGAGAATTCAGAGGTATAGTGTTAGCACATGACAAAAACACATGACTTTTGGAAAACCATATTCTGTTTTTACACCCGAGACAAAGTGAATATCCACAGTTTCTCTAAGACTATTATCATGCAAACACCATAACACTTTCCCAGGTAGCCCAAAACCTACCCAGAAGTAAAGGAGAAGTGTACTCACAGGTACTTTGAACGGGGAGCCGCTGCTGTTGTCCGGAGGGTTTTTGTCTGAGCTCAGGCCTGAGATACTCCTCCTCCTCGGAGAGCGCTCTGAACAAACATCTGCAACACAACATCAGCAGCACTTCATATACACAACTATACACAACATATTTCTTAAGATTCATGTATCAGATCTATATTGCTAAGTTGCTAAATTACAAGTCTTAAAAGTTGTTTATAAGTATAAATATATTATGCACAATACATACGATATGTTGACGATTAAATAGTAAAAATGTAATCAATATTTAATGGTAAAAAGTGCTCCATTCAATCTTAGTTCAAATTGAGTAAAATGTTTAAAGTCATGGTAAAAATGACCAAAAATAGTCATTTATGGTGTGATCAAGCATTTCAGTTGAGAACGGGATGATACGGGAATATACAAATCTTATACTTCTACTAATTATGGATAGCTTTCATTTGAAACTGGTAAGAAAATTGCTGCTACGATTTGTTTAGTTTCCCCATCTTGTGTACTGTGCATATTGTTACAGTCATTGTTGTCATGCCCCTACAGTTTACTGAGAAAGCAACAAACAAAGCATGCATTTCAGACGTAGAACAAACTCACTTATATCACTGCTTTACAAAACCATATTGTGTACACTGTGCTCAGGGTCTACTGGTCTCACTCATACAGCAGCAGCTCTCATTACAGTGTGACCCACTTCTGCACAATTAACTGCAATGCAAACAAATGTTTCATAAAATCACATAAACGTAATTATTTTAGACCTAACATTCAGTCCACATTAAAATAAAGCCAAGAACTAATCAGATTACTACAAGGGTGTCTCGTACAGTGACTCGCTAAGAACATGACACACTTAGAATATAAATGCCTTTTTCAACATTTTTCCCCATTAGGATTCAACTCTAAATCGTTGACACCAATAACATTTCTAAACCATAAATCAATCATTCCAGCATGTCATGGTAAAATCATGCTAATATCGTCTGTGTATACCTCTCGAACCCTGATCCAGACCATTAACCAGTGCAAACTACTAACAGTCACAGAGTCAGTTCAGTTTCAACTAAAGTTTAAGCGGCCATGACGGCAGCAGGTCACATGACAGCCTCCTACCTCGATCACAGCTGTTCCCCATCGTCCAGCTCTCAGCCAATCAGACCAGCCCTTAAACGTCTCACAAATGTCTGTAGACCGCTTCATACAGCACCAGGAGCATTTGTTATGCTGGTCCCGGCGTGAGTGCGGGTGCTGATGCTCTAACTGCCATGTGTGGTCCTCTCTGTGTGCGGCTCACTTTCTGCAGTGAGTCTGCAGTCTCTCTCTCCTCTTCCTGTTTCTGCTCTTCTTCTGCTCCTCAGTAAAACACAGCACTGAGAGCGTCATTATCAGACCACTTTACTGCACTAAAGAGGCAACTCGATACAACAGTACCATGGGGTGGACACACAACAAAACTAAAGCAAGAATCATTCAAGGACAAAAAGTAAGCGTCACCTTTGAGATACTGAAGCGGTTAAAACTAAGGGTTAAGAGCAGTGTACTGATCTGTCAGCGTAAATGCTGCAACTTTAAATCAAGTAGACAACTGGAAGAACTC
Organism: Philypnodon macrostomus; assembly: GCA_036025475.1. Taxonomy (NCBI): domain Eukaryota; kingdom Metazoa; phylum Chordata; class Actinopteri; order Gobiiformes; family Eleotridae; genus Philypnodon; species Philypnodon macrostomus. The sequence goes on along the minus strand of JAVQKC010209927.1, from coordinate 28,304 downwards.
CATTATTACATACAGCACATACAGTATACTATTCACTTCCAAAGAGAACCTCAACATCTCCAGCTCTGGCTTCTGTCTTTCCTCAGTGCCTAAACCATACATTAGACATACAAATGTAATTGCAATATTTATGACAAACATTGTGTAGTGATTTAAATTTGTGTTACTGTTTTTAAGACCAAGACTCTTCACACTTCACATATTCAACCTGTCTGGAAGCATTAACACTTGAAGACGTCACATGCCTTTCAGAACATGTTTGTAGAGGTTTTTCCATACAGTACATTTAGTTGTGTGCAGAGGATATGGTCGCCTACAACTACACTACTTACAATTCTTTCATCACTGCTTGTATCACCACTGTCACTGTAAACCTATTCTATGTCACACAGACAGTAGGCGGAGCTTCACTTACACATGCAGTGGGACCAGAGACAACCAATGGCATGTCTGCATTTGGAAACATGCAAAAGTTCAGCTCCGAGTCAGCTGTCACTGATGCCAGGATTTTAAGCAATGAGCATTAGCGGTTAGTGTATTGACAGGAACTGGACAAATCTGGGTTCTGGACAAATATGTCAAGTATGCGTCAGTGAGACTCTCAGGGAGGAAGAATGTGGCTGTGGCGCACACACCTTTGACATACCCTTCACTCCTCTACAAACAACTCCAACAACTTCAGTCCAGGTGTATAAAGGTGGCAACAGTGACCAAGTATCTATGGAGAACTGTGAAAACTCTGTCCCACTCTCCTCTGAGGCAGTAGGTACTCTCTGTCATTTTGTCACTCTCTTCTCAGGGGATGTGGATACCTCCGGTCCCTGGTCTGGAAGTGGGTCTAAAGCCGTCCTTCAGGCGCCTCACATTTGAGAGAGAATGTGGGACAGAGGTCTAAAAATAGCAATGGCACAGTTTGGACCAAAGCTAAGGGGATTCACTTTGAGGTTTGCAGACGACATTCACAAAAGAAAAGTCGAATAAATACCATGACTATAACCAAATATAAAATGAAATCTACAGTTTAGACACTGAAGTCTAATGTTAATCACACTAATATTTTTGGCCAGTTCAACAGTAAAAGAGATGGTCCTGACTGACCCTTGGCTTTACCCTTGACTCACTTCAGTCCATTTCATCACTCGCATCAAAGACAGTGACTGGAACAACAGACTGGTCCACTGAATGTCATGAAGAAGGTGAGAAAACCCATCCTCTGCTGAAGTATCAACTGTATTAGATCACAAACTGGTCAAACACTTCCAAAATCTGTGAGAGTATCTCCATCTGTAATAGTAGGTTCAATCTTACTTAATCATTACTACTACTAAATGTCCGTATTTTTTCAACTGCAAAAATGAAATGTAATAAATGTATGTATTTGAAGCTTTCAATCTTATAGTTAGCAATTTGTATCTTAGTTGGGACTAATGTACAATGATACCTTTTAGATAAATATACATACTTTATTACTTTAGTTTACTTTTAATTAGGCCTACACGTTTATTGATCCTGGTTATTATTATATCTATTATAATTTACTGTCTTTATAGATTAATTAATTCCATGTTAGCGTAGACTATAACCCTAATAAAGTAAACGTAAATACAAAATATTAACAAATGACAAATTGCGTAAGGAAAAAGGCTAAAGAAAGTGTGTTATTTCATGTGTAGCCGATTCATAATTTACAAAATATAGATTCTCGACTGCACGGTGCAAAATCTAACTTGGCTTGACTTCACACACCACTTTTCATCACTTTATAATCCGTCTGAATGACGCAGCATAGGTTTGCCTATAGAACAGCGGCTCGCACCTGACACTAACACCGCTACGCTCCAACGCAACCCAGTAAACATACCGGAAATCTGGAGGTCCGTGGGGGACGACATCAAGTTGTTTTTTTGGAGTTCTGGCATCAACTCACCCCAAAATTCCATGTGCGGGACATGTCCTGAGTCCGCCGCGCGCTTTGACGCACACTCCGCCGTAAACAATACCCACACTCACTTCCGCCTCCAGACGTCACAATAAAGGCACAAAAGAGAGCGCGCACAAAACATTCCAACACGAAATACGAGTCTGTGGTTGAATCGGAATCTACTCTACTCTTGTTGCGAGTCTTATACACTTGGAAAAACAAGCCTCATTTAATGTTCTGTTTTCAAATAGGCAAAAGCAGGCTACCTAACATCCCACTCAAGATGTCAATATATTTGTCAAGTTAGTCAATTTGGTGACTACTAAATTCTGACACTTTGTAAGATGACTCATGATGACTGGATTTGGACTAGTCCTTGGGGACCATAAGAGGTCTCTCTGACTCATGACTCAACTACGACAGTACAACCAGTACATAACAAATGAGACTCCTACAGCCCGTCATAATCATATTGTAAAAAAACACCATGGTTTTAAGCAGTTTAATTCAGACTGATACTGTATTACACTAATGGTCCACTTTATTAGGCACACCTGTTCCTTGTGCCTGTAATATAAAAAGGCCAATGAACATATCACATGGAAAACCTGCTGAAGTATATGTCGAGCATCAGAATCCTGACACGGTCATTATTTAAAGTCACCAGCAATTTAATATTAACTGCAGACGACAGGCTAGTCATCTTGTTTTTCTGTTCTCTTCTGCTTCTGCTTTTCATACAATTAACCACAGCATTTCCCTAGAGAGATTACAGTGTGACATACGGATTTACAAAAGTGGCTCTCAGCTAGTTTAAATATGGTACACATTTTGCCAGTGTAAATGAATAATCCTCAATCTCAGGAATCAGAACTCACACAAAATACTTTTTTTTAATTCTAAATGGAGATTTGGGGAAATGTTCATTTGCCTTTTTATGAAGTTCCATAAGGAGGCATACAGAAGTGTTATATTTAGGGCTGCACAACATATCGCAAAATGGCAAACACAAAAATCAGCAAATGCAACACGATTTTGTTATTGCTTAGTCATACTTTGGCCTTGTTTTGGTCCTTATTTAAACTTTAAAGTTTAGATTATGAAGCATTTAAACTATTAGATAAATAAACTATTTCTGTCTATAAGATAATATTCAAGAGGGCTATCGCATATCTTTTATTATCGTTTTTCATATTGTGCAGCCCTAGTTTGATTTAACCAATTCAGATCAGCACAAGATCCCAAGAGCAAGTCTTAGCTGGTCTGAACTGGGCACATTAACATTTGAATAACCCTCGCCCAATCAGACAGCTCTTTTGTCAGTGCTCTGTGGAGGTGGGTGGGAAACCCCTGTGTGGGGGCACAGGGTCAGATGGTGCGTGGGGGCTGAGGTCAGATGGACACTGCCAGCTTTGTCCTTCCACATTTCTCTGGCACTGGAACGCCTCATTCTCACAAACATCCACCTGCCTTCACCAGCTAAAACCAGTTTGCTTCTTACCCAGCATGGCGGCGCCCTCTGTCTGAAACTCAGGGAAGTGCCCCTCCGATGGGACACTCACTGTCCGTCGTAAGCTCTGTCTCTTTGACAAATCAGTGGGAGGGTCTCGGGGCTCACCTGTCATCTGCAAGAAACATCACAAGAGGACATTAGAAACAGTGTGTTCTTGCTGCATGTTCAACAGTGAATATGAAGAGACTGTAGACACTGTGTATTTTGTGTGGCACTACATTCATGTTTTAGATGCTCTAGGGTTCTCACACTTTTCACACAATATTTAGTTTGACCTATACAACTTTATTTAACTAAACTGAACCTAAACCAGGACTAAACCTTGAAGTATTAGTATTAGAATGTACTGTCATTTATCAAATTACCATCAATAACAAGATCTAAAACTGTATTTACCTCTTCCTCTTTGTGCAGTAATATGAGCTGGTTGTCGGTCAGAATGCAGTACTTCCTCTCCCAAACGCAGTCTGAGTACGGACTCTGTCCACATGAGAAGCGGTGAGCAGGGGGACCCCTTACATCTGCAACAGAAACACAATGTACTATGATAATCAGTATGTACTCTACTTCACTGGAGTACTGCATTATTGTATCTTAATTAATATATTTTAAAGGTCCTATATTGCGCTTTCTCACATTTCACAGTCTACTTTGGATTCTTTTAGGTTACCATTTTATATTTTTCAACACACCCAATATTTATCTAATACGAGCTGTTTTGTGGAGCTCCCGTTTGGACTTGATGACACTCTAGACACCTCTCTCTTCAAGACAAAAACAAAACATTTGCACCGGTTTGTGTGGGTTTCTCCAACCACTTTTTACTCTACTCTACACTTCATTTGAGATATAAACAAAGCTGGTAAATGGTGGTAGCAACAATGCTTCTTTGGATGTGTTTGTTGACAGTGTGGAGCAGTCAGGAGCACTGTGTTTGCCCCTATTTGTTAACATCGAGGCAAATCCCATGGTGAATCTGTTTTCAGCTCTTGGAGAGGACTATTTCTCAACATAATTAACATGTCCGAATGCAACAAAACACAACTTTGGGTAAGCGTTTGAGGTAGAAACAACATAATAAAAATTAAAAGCTCAGAAAGTCTATTTTGCAGAATATTGGACCTTTAAGTTTAAATGTTCAGGTAAGAAAGTCTCAGATGGCAAATGATTTTTTACATCATTTTGATCATTTCTGTGTGTGTAGGTCTAAGAGGTGAGCAGCAGGAGGCGCCACTGATTACTGAATCAGTGACGTTTGACTGACTGTAATGTAAACCACTGTTTCCCATTTCTCACAGCCATACTTCCAAGACATGACAGTCAAAACTCCCTGAAGACACCAAGCTGCTCACTGTCTGTTCCCCTCTGAGACCAGTCTCCATGGCAACCAAAAAACACCTGCTAAACACAACTGATACCAGAGCTGGGCAATGTAGCAGTGTTTGGTAAAGAATACTATTTTTTTTTATATTTTCCATACACTGTGATAGAGGAATAGTTTTTTTATATTATAACTTCCACTTCATGCTTTGTCACTTTTTGATAACTACATCTTTAACCTTTAATGTGTCACCACATAATGTCACACTGAAAATATATTAATTATAATATTACTTATATTTTTACTATAAGTATGTGGTTAATATGACTGCTGACATGTGAAGTGAATAACAGATTAATATATGCTGAAGAATAGTAGGTCAAGATGTAAATAGTTTGTCCTCAAAGTTAATGTGTTACAATCAGGAAACATGGGCAAGCTTAAGAATATCAGAGATTTTGACAGGAGCCAAGGACAAAGAACAGAGCACTTAGAGTATCTCCAAAACTGCAGTTCATTTGGAGTTTTCTCATAATGCACTGGTCAGTAGTATATTAAGTGGTCCATGGAAATAACAGTAGTGTAGTGGTGACAGGTGAAGGATGGCCTGTGTAGTTGATCCAACAGATGTGCTACTGTGGCTCAGTAAAGTCAAGTTAAGGCCAGTAGTGATAGAAAGATACACAGTGCATTGTAGTTTGTTACATACAAGGCTCCATATTAATGAGGCGAGCATAACGCGTAACATTAAAAACTCCCATATGATGAAGGCATAATGGACATACATAATGGGTGTCAATTGCCCACAAGTAGTTCAAATGATCTGTCAGTTTGACTTTACACTGCTCTGTTATGAGGTTCCACAGGGTTTGGTTCTTGGACTTCTCCGGTTTATTTAGTACAACACTTGCTTCTAAGACCTAATATTACAAAACACAGAATAACATTCCTCTAATGTTCTGGACATTCTTGGTGCTACACTGACACTGATTTGGATGGAAACAGCTTACAAACTACTGTGAGCTTCTTCACTAGACTGACTGGCCTCTAAGTTTTAGTTTAGGCCTGCTATAGACTGGGTTAATATCACATAGTTCTGAGACTGATGCAACTGTTACCACTGCAGTAAATGTGGTGAAAGGATTAGTTAAACTCTGGTAACAAGTGTAAAAGATGGTCCTACCAACATGGTGTTCACTGTCTGAGGTGTTTCCAAAGACTCTGGTGATCCTGCGAGACAACAGTGTCCTGAAGCTGCTGGTGGAAGCATGTGATACATCCTGTGTTTTGTCCTCTAAAGCACTAGTGCCTGTGACTGGATCAGACATGGACCTGAAGTATGATGGCCTGGTCCGCTCTTCTCTCCAGTCCTTGTTTGGTCTAAGTGATCTTCTTAAAAACTGATCTTTGCTGGCAGCAGCGGCCATGTTGGAGAGGTCAGAGACGTTTCTTTAAGTATACTTGCTGTCATCGGTTTAGTAGCTAATATTCTGAGCTGAGTCAAGTTGGGTCCTGGTTAAGACCCGTTTTTGTCTAGGCCCAGTCCAGAATAAGGTTCTTTTTCACTGGTTTAGCTCAAGTTTTAGCTTTGCATATGTCCCGGTTTAGGTGTAAGCGGTGCTTCTTTTTACAGGAAGTGCTGTTGAGTTGAACCACCCAATCCACTTTCAGAGCAGTAGCAGACTGTGGTTTTCTTTAGCCTCAGTCACTACATGTGGCAGCATCACTTCTTTTCTATTCTTTTTGTTTTCCTACATTGATGTGAGCACTGCTGTTGCTATAAAATGGCTTTGCCTGTTTGATAAATAATACATTTTAGTAAATAGAAATGCAGAAGTAGTGGTTTACATGGTAAAGCTCTTCCACTCTGATGTCAACATAAAAACTAATATAGACTGAAAACAATCAGATGAAGTTTCACTTTTATCAAGAGAGCAGCTCTGTTTCAGTGTGTTGCAGTGAATCACTTCATGCAGTTCATTCTTCCTTTTTTTTGTTTAATAGAAATGGTGAAAATATCCCAGTTTCAACAACCAATGAATTGATTTTATATTTTCTATAAGTCAAGCACTCCCTGCACGTCTCATGTTCCATCACAATGACAGCCCAGCAAACAGTGCCATGTCACACACAAAACACACATTGTTCTTTAGTGGAACAAAGGCTGATCTGAGGTGCATTTATGTGCACCACTGTTGAGTTTATAAAGGTACTGTTGTATTGGTAAAGCTGGAGTTTATAAAGATGAGTCTCACTGGGGTTCATGTACTTGTTGCATACAAACGTTTTGGCTTCTGTACACTCTGGAGTTACTATACATAGTCTTTAGAAAGGATGTCCTTGGATGAGAACCACTACAATATGACATGGTAATGTAAGCATCAGGAGATATGGACTTATTCCATTACGCCTGAACGGGACAGTGGCGGTTTGGGGGCTGAACCGTTCCTAAAAAGTATTCCAAACGGTTTCGTTCTTGGGACCACTTCCAGGTGTGGTCCAGAACAGTTAAAGTCACACAGCAGTTAGGAAAACTCACCTCCTGGCTACAATATCTTTGCAGAATCCACTACAACGGCATTTTGGACAGTAGTAAAAAGGATCAGTTTAAAGACCAACGTTACTTATCAAACGGCACTAGAAATAGTGGGAGTGATGCAGGTCAGCTGAGTTTTGTGAGTTTCACTTCAGAAGGGGAATTCTATTCATTTCCTGGCACTGGTCCCATACAGGAGCCACATGGAGGAGTCAATCAGGTGGAACACAGGGACACACTTCCTCTGTCGCAGACACAAATAGCAGCACAGCGCAAACACCAGCAATAGACAACATGGAAACTAATGTAAACAGACAGCTCAGTCAGTCACAGCAAACTGCAGATGGACAGCACATAGCCAAAACCAACTGCAGACAGGAAGCACATAGTCACGACCAACTGCAGACGGACAACACACAGTCATGACCAACTGCAGACGTACAACACACAGTCATGACCAACTGCAGACGGACAACACAGTCACGACCAACTGTAGATGGACAGCGCAGTCATGACCAACTGCAGATGGACAACACAGAGTCACGACCAACTGTAGATGGACAACACACAGTCACGACCAACTGCAGACGGACAGCGCAGTCACGACCAACTGTAGACAAACAACACACAGTCACGACCAACCGCAGACAGACAATGCAGTCACAAACAACTGTAGACGGACAACACAGAGTCACGACACACTGCAAACGGACAGCACAGAGTCACGACCAACTGCAGACGGAAAACACAGTCACAACCAACTGCAGACGGACAGCACACAGTCACGACCAACTGCAGACGGACAACACACAGTCACGACCAACTGCAGACGGACAAAACAGTCACGACCAACTGCAGATGGACAACACACAGTCACGACCAACTGCAGACGGACAACACAGTCACGACCAACTGTAGACAAACAACACACAGTCACGACCAACCGCAGACAGACAATGCAGTCACGAACAACTGTAGACGGACAGCGCAGTCACGAACATCTGTAGATGTACAACACACAGTCGCGACCAACTGCAGACGGACAACACACAGTCACGAACAACTGCAGACGGACAGCGCAGTCACAAATAACTGCAGACAGACAGCACAGTCCCGACCAACTGCAGACGGACAGCGCAGTCACGAACAACTGTAGACTGACAGCGCAGTCATGACCAACTGCAGACGGACAGCGCAGTCACGAACAACTGCAGACGGACAACACAGTCATAAAAACAAACTGCAGAATAACTGCAACGTTTTCATTACTGTGCTAAACAGCACAGTAATGAAAACGTTGCAGTTATGAGAACTGCAAACAGACAGCGCAGTCACAACCAACTATAAACGGACAGCGCAGCTATAACCAACTGCAGACCAACAGCAGTACACAGTCACAAAACAACTGCAGACGGGCAGTGCAGTCATAACCAACTGCAAGAACAGTGCAGTCAGCCACGAGCAAATACAGAGAACCACAACCGACAACAGATCAAGTGTGGTAACAGTGTGCATCTATTTATTTATTTGTATTATTGCATTGCACGAATGCACTATGAGCATCTCTAAATATAATAAATATTCATGTTAAATTTGTATTACTGCCTTATGGACTGGTTCCGTCAGCTTGGAGACTCTCTCCGCTGCCCCTTAGGTGGTACAGCCACAACAAAATGTCTTTCTGTTCTCTCCTCCATAACTTCCTTTCACATCTCCACTGCCCTGATCATTAAAAGGCAAAAAGTAAAAAACAACAACAAACAGTTCTGTTAAATGTAAAGCAAAGGTGAGTTCAGAAGAGAACTAAACAACCAGACAATCTTCAGCCTTTGGCAGCCCTCTGTAACAGGCACAGTAAAAGTTGAGTAATATCGATATTGGCCTATACAGATATGATGTTACCCACTTCATATGTAGTCTATGTTTTACATCAGGGTTAGAAACAGCAAGAGCCAGTAGATATCAGGCTAAAAAAAGTATTTAGTCAGCCACCAACTGTGCATGTTCACCCACTTAAAAAGAGAGAGGTCTCCAATTTTCATCATAGGTATGCCTCAACTATGAGAGACAAAATGAGAACAGAAAATGCAGAAAATCACACTGTCTGATTTTTTTTTAAGAATAAAATTGCAAAATAATGGTGGAAAATAAGTATTTGGTCAATAACAAAAGTTCATTTCAATACTTTTTCTGTAAGTCTTCACAAGGTTTTCACACACTGTTGCTGGTATTTTGGCCCATTCCTCCATGCAGATCTCTTCTAGAGCAGTGATGTTTTGGGGCTGTGGCTGCGCAACACGGACTTTCAATTCCCTCCAAAGATTTTATGGGTAGGGTTGAGATCTGGAGACTGGCTAGGCCACTCCAGGACCTTGAAATGCTTCTTACGAAGCCACTCCTTTGTTGCCCGGGTGGTGTGTTTGGGATCAACCCAGCCACATTTCATCTTCAAGGCCCTTGCTGATGGAAATCTCACGATACATGGCCCCATTCATCTTTCTTTTACACGATCAGTCGTCCTGGTCCCTTTGCAGAAAAACAGCCCCAAAGCATGATGTTTCCACCCCCATGCTTCATAGTAGGTATGGTGTTCTATGGATGCAACTCAGCATCCATTTTACTTTGGTCCCAGCTCGCAGGTCATTCACAGGTCATAGTTGACAGACCTCTCTCATCTTTTTAAGTGGGAGAACTTACACAATTGGTGGCTGACTGAATACTTTTTTGCCCCACTGTACATACAAAATATTGGTATTGGATTCAACATTGGCGAAGTAACCAAAATAACGGTATCGCCCAAGAATTTGAATATATTGGTGCATCATTACACACTCGTACACCCAGTACTCAGTGTTCATTTTCTTTCCAGTGTTTTTCAGCTCTGATGACTCCACACTCCAGGCACTACATGTAATGATTGCTAATTATATTCCAACCACTAAGTCCAACTTCAGGTGTGGCCATCATTTCACAATATTTGTATGTGAAGAAACTCCTGGGACTGTTCCCCTGACCACACAGCTCCTCACACTCCACCCCCACAGTCACACCTTCATCCAGTCTGGAGCGCCTCTAAACCGGGACTGGGGGATTCTGGGAGATGTAGTGTCACTGCAGGTAATAATTACTGAGGGATTCTGGGAGAAATGTGTGAATGTAGGTAATTCACAACTGTCTTTAAAGTGCCAGGCACAGGTGTATCGCTTATTTAACATATGTGTCAGATCAATTCAAACATGTACCGACCAAACCTAAATAAAGAACTAAGGCCTCTGTGGTCTCAGCGGAGTCTAGATTTAGACCCGTTTGTTCCTGAAGGAAATCCTCAGGAGCTGTCCACTTCCTGCTCACATCTGCCCCATTGTCCTCCTCACATATCTGCACTAAAGGGCACAGTCCTGAGTCGAGCTGCACACAGTATCAAAAACAGCAATAGTCTAGGGTAAATTAGAGCCTACCAGACACCAGCTCTCAGCCGTGTAATACATCCCTTTAGTCGTAGATGTTAATGCAGTTTAGTCTGTGACAAATCACAGCAGGGGATGGCTAAGTTCAGCTCTATGCGAGAGAGGAATATTGGTTCATCATTGGTTCTCTAAGTTTAGTACTACATAGAAAAGCTGCAGTAAAACTTTTATTTAATAATCCAAATTGTCATATGGCGTGACCTTTACAATATGAGCTGTGGCTAAAAATAAATTAGATTATTTTAACAAACTCATTGAATAAATGCATAATTAAACACTTCAAAGTACGCATCTTGTGAGAGTATTCTTCATCCCTTAAGTATTCTATTGGGATGGTGCTTAGAGTATAATGGTTCTTTAATTGTTATCCACTTAACCATGTCTTCTCAAACCGTCCTTGGCCTTTCTGAATACAGCAAAGTCACATGAAGCCATGACGGAGCTCTGGTGTGGACGAGACACATGATGTCACTGTTATCCAAAGCTCTGTCACTCAGGGAGTCACGTTTGTGTGGAGAAGTTCAGTCGACCTACTTGTCATTGAAGGTTTTTCAGTCATCCAGGTCAAGATCAATTAAAAAAAGGAAGCACATTAGAACCCTAATGTAGGGTACTACTTAGGGAGGTTCATGGGGCTGATACCAATGTAATTTTTTTCTTTCTCAAATCAGTGCTGGAAAGTAAATTATATTATAGAAACTCAACACCAATATTTCCAAAATTCCATAAAGAAAAAAGGATTTTTAAAGAAAAAAAAAATTAAGACTGGTGTTAGTCACTGCTACTCACTACTCACTTCCCATACACATGACTCACAGCTGCTTAAACATGTACATCCACAAAGAGGAAGGGCACTGTACAGGGATGCATCACAATCTAAACCAGGACAACACAAAGTCTTAACTATCATAAATCAGGACTAGACAAGGACTACACCAGTACTAAATCAGGACTAACCCCAAACATGCCGAGGCCAAAGGGTCCAGGCAGGGGCACACTCCAGGGAGAGGCACACGTCTGAACAACTGTCAACGTCATTTGGTCACTACACAGGCGCTAATGTTAGCTACAGAACATACGGGGAAACTTAAGCACTTCGCCACACTGTTACAAGCTTTAACATCCTGATCTGTGTTTAGACTGATATAAACTAAAATACAAATGTACCAGTTAAAAAAAATGTATTTCTCGTGTTGATGTGAAGAGACTATAGGGCAGATCATGTTTCTGTGGAGCAGCTGGAAGCCTGACCTCGGCCTCCCTTAGACCAAACCAGGACCAAAACAGGTTTAACACATGGCCCAGCTACGACTAAATCCAGGCGAACATACTGTATACACGCGGGCGGACTGACAGAAACTCGCCAGTAACTTCGGGTACGCCACTTACCGTGGACTCGGAGCCATCCTTGCTGCTGAGAAACGGAGTCCGACAATATTCTGTCCACAACCGGCTCGAGAGATCCACCGCGAAGAGAGTCGAGGTCCCCCGCCACCGAGTCAGTCTCCATGGTCTTAACAAACCGACCCAAAGTGCGTGTGTAAAGGCGAGTCGAGCTGTCCCACAACCAAGTTCCGCCGGCGAGCTGTCCCTTTAAGAAGCTAAAAGTAGCCCACGGCTGGAGCCTCGCTAACCGGGCTCGCTTTCGCCCATTTTCCCACTGTTTCTGTAGAAAAATAAAAAGTCCAAATTGAGAGTAAAGTGTGTCCGCCGCGAGCCAATAGTGTTCTTTATGCTACTAAAAGGGAAGGTCTGGGAACAGGCTGAGGGTTAAAGCCCCCGGAGCCGCTAGAGGCAAACGGACAGCCGTGTTCCAGTCCCTGTGAAAGTGCCTCCGCTCGTGTTACTGCCCCTGCTCCAGAGCGCGCACCGGGAGCGCGCACAGAAGTTTGGGAAAAGTTTGGAACTGTCACCAACTACTCTCTGGACAACTCCTATAAAACTTCAACCAAGTCCGCAGATTTTAGACCTAGTTTAGAAAAAAAACGATCATTCAAATCTAGGTCAAACCAAGACGCATAGGAAAAAATACTCCGAAATATTAAAAGATGTTGAAATCAAATGAATGGATGTGACTACAATGTTAGTAGTATTACTAGCAACTATTAAGTATTAAGTATTTCACACCTGTTAAACTGCAAGCTTGGTGTACCTGTCATATTTACGCCAATTAATTATGATTGATAGTGAATTGAATGCTCAACAATTTCATTTAGTTGGCCCATTCAACCAGAGCTGGCCCCATCTGCTGGACACTGTGTATTATTACAGAATATCTGGATGTGTTGACAAATGTTTGTGTAAATCTATAAACAGAGCCAACCATTTTACTCAAGAAAAAATAAAAGTAGAAAAGTACTCATTCACATAATTACTCAAGTAAAATTAGAAAAGTATTCATTCACATAATTACTCAAGTAAGTGTAGAAAAGTACTCATTCACATAATTACTCAAGTAAGTGTAGAAAAGTACTCATTCACATAATTACTCAAGTAAGAGTAGAAAAGTACTCATTCAAATAATTACTCAAGTAAGTGTAGAAAAGTACTCATTCAAATAATTACTCAAGTAAGTGTAGAAAAGTATTCATTCACATAATTACTCAAGTAAGTGTAGAAAAGTACTCATTCACATAATTACTCAAGTGTAGAAAAGTACTCATTCACATAATTACTCAAGTGTAGAAAAGTACTCATTCACATAATTACTCAAGTGTAGAAAAGTACAGGGTGAAACTGTTTCAGCGTAATTGCAGATTATTTGTTTAATTTTGTTGTAATCAGGCAAAAAGAATAAGACAAATAAAAAGTATTGTGCAGTAAATCTACTCTTAGAAGTACACTTTATTCAAAGTTTCTAAAAAAAAAAAATGTAACTGAATAAATCTAATTACAACCCACCTCTGTATATAAATACTAGTCACAAAAAATGAAAGACAATTTACTTTGGGGAGTTACTCGTGGTAAATAGAAAATGCCACGTGGTTTAACACAACTCTATAAAAGTAGTTAAGTAGAACCAGGTAATAGATATCTATATGCTGCATTTTAGGAACATTCAATTATTTCTCATGAAAATCAAATACCCCCCATTTTTGTGACCAATACAAAACAATATAAATAAAAAGACAATCCCTTTAATAAACATTAAACTTGTGTCAGAAGGTTTTTATTGAAGGCTGAAGGCGACAAACACAAAACACAGAGATTTGTTTTAATCAGTCGCCCATCTCTCCACATCTCCCCGTCCACCTGCTCTAGATTCAGTCACGTCCACCTGCTCTAGATCCAGTCACATCTACCTGCTCTAGATCCAGTCACATCAACGGTATCTTTTATTTCATAAGAGTAGAATTAGATTCAAATACATTGCATAACATGAAAAGCACAATCACAAAAATAGTCTGTAGAGTCCTTTAGCTTTTAGTTCATTATTCTTTACAGCATTTTACAAAATTCAACCAAATAGAGGCCAGACTATGGGCTCAGTGCTCAATAGAGTGTGCACTGGTTCAAAAAGACATAAAACACATGGTTAGAGATGGGAAAATATATGAAGCCTCATTGTAATCTGCCCTGTGTATGTGTTTTAAAGGGGCATATAATGTTGTTTTATAGTAATTTTTGCTTACTTCAAAATTAGCCTTTTCAATATAATGCAAATGTAATATTTATAAAAGGTCTTTTTTTACCTGCTGCAGCTTTTTTCGCTCAGTTTAGATGCATGGCCCTTTAAGGCCCCCTTTCCCCCTGCTGGCTATGGCTACTTATCTGTTCCACCCAAAATTACTAGCAAAGTAAGCTTCCTTCACCTATCTAAGTTGAAACCAAGTGTTTTCAACTCCTGATAAGGTTAGTACCTCAGCAGGCAGGATTACCCAAATGTGTGAAGAAAACCAAATCTGGTATACCTTAAATTAGCATAATAGGGTCCCTTTAAATGAGCTTTCTCAACCTTTGGGTAAGGACAAACTCTGGGACAGCGACTCCCTTTTTATTCGTGTCCCACTTATGTTAATGTAAAAGGCCTAAGCGCTTGATGAAGTAATTTTCTTGGTTTGCATTAATTTGCAGGATACACAGTCGTTTATTCCACCAAAAATATGATTTTGTCATTTATACGTACGGTGTGGCTATAAATCTATTAGCAGAGGCAATAATGTAATGTATAAGTTAATGAATGAGTATATTCTATTGTTTATCTATCTTAAACAGAATCCAAACACAGAGTGACAAGACAATGTACCTCCTTGGATAAATAGAGGTGCCAGTGGAAAGACATCCGGCTTAAAACTATGCCAAACTAATATTTACCCCAGAAGGGAAATGCCCAAAGGAACTGAAAACACATCTTGTATACAAAAGTGATTTCCTTAAAATAACTTTTCAATGTTATAAGAGAATGTTTAAAAAGAATCAAGGTCCAAAGACGACCCAAAAAGTGGCGCGTTGATGTTTCCGTTTGTAGAGCTTCTTTACTTTTGCAGTGATCATGAGTAGAAAAGCACGGGAACTGTACTTACTGTTGAATCTCAAATACTGTATCAATACCCCACAAGTGAATGAAGTACTTCTATATATTTTTTAAGTTCTGGGTTTTTGCACAGCATTTTCTGAGGCCTTTCTGTTCTACAGCATCTACATACAATAGCATTTCTGCATCAAATCAGCTCTGAATATTTTAGCTGCTCTAGGCTGTTGGTGCCACAAAAGGATACATTCATGTTTCATCTTTTGGGATTGTTGGTGGTGATTGTGACTGTGTCCAGCTCTGGTCGTCAGTTTTGGAAACAGTTCAGAGTGATCGTTATTCATCCCATGTACTCATAGTGCTAGTCCCAAGCCTGGATAAGTGGAGAGAGCTGTGGAAGTTAATGCAAAGTCACCGCACACTAGCAGGCAGATGACTTGCTGTGGCAGCTCCTAAAAAGTGAAGAAGTACTGCTCTCATCTACGCTTTTTTACAAAAGTCATGCTACAACTCTTCCTCACTTCCTCCAAACTTATCTGCAGTGGTCCTCGAAAAACAGAATGAATAAAATTTCAGATTTCTGTCCATAAAAATTGTTCTCAATGTTGCTGCACACGCCTGTATTTTTTTTCTCAAGATGAATATCTCTATTGAATGTAATCACAGAAAAAAAAATGTTTTGAAGTGCATTCTTCTTCATTAAAAGCATATTCTTGCCAGAGCTCATACCATCTCTGCGTGTTTACCCCCCCTACTATGACAACATCCAGTTTTTCAAATGGAACCATTTCATAATATTACAGGGCATCTTTCCCCTCCAACCAGTCTTGTGATCAGCAGTCTCTCCTCTTACTTTTTGCACTCTCCATGCCTTTTACAAAGTTGATGATAGTTTGATTAAAGTAGAGAAAAACTATTATATCCATGGTTTCAATCTTAACACCTGGTGTGA
Source organism: Philypnodon macrostomus (assembly GCA_036025475.1). Taxonomy (NCBI): domain Eukaryota; kingdom Metazoa; phylum Chordata; class Actinopteri; order Gobiiformes; family Eleotridae; genus Philypnodon; species Philypnodon macrostomus. The sequence continues at coordinate 12,123 of JAVQKC010209927.1, read as the reverse complement.
GTCTCACAGTCTCAGGTCGAATGAAGTCCGTGTTTTAGAACTCTCTTGTTTTGTCTGAAGTTGGAATACTAGTCCTAAGTGTTTCTCCGAGTTGAAACATTCCAAAGGTGAACAGAATTCCTTCTCGCGTTTTTTAAAAATCCTCAAATTCCTCCATGTCCCCGCCTCTGAACCCAGGACGGGCCATCGTGGAACTCCTCTCCTCTGACCATTCTGGGGACTCCTATCTCCCTTTAATTGGCCGTTGAGCATGTCTTCTCCTTGAAACCAAGCCCGGTGGTTTAGGTGCCACTGAGATTTCTCCTCTGTGGACGTCAGTTGCTTATTGGCATGTCCTGCTGGTGTCGGGGACTCAGTGCGGAGGGTTCATGGGGCCACGCTGCTGCTTCTGCTTCTGCTGCAGGAGGAGCTGCTCCAAAGGGGACGGGCCCGGCGGCATCATGGAGCTCGACCAGAACGACTGCGGACATACAAAAACATGGGACATTTGCGTGACTACTAATAATAAAGAACGCCACTATCATCTCTCCATCTCTGTCCCCTCACTTTTGGTGCCTCTCCACTAAGGGGAGGATACAAGATAGTGAGTACACCTCCCAGGAGCATATCCCCTTTCCTTTGCATCCTGCCTCATCCCCCACCCCCCTTTCTGCCTCCTCTCCCCCCGCAGATGGTTGGTGATTGTGTGAGATGGTGGTATGCAATGTTACCTTGAGGCTGTCTGGGAGCACAGTGGACTCCTCCATCGGTGACTCCTGATTGGTCCAGGAGCTGCTTTGAGGCCAACTGGTCTCAGAGGCCAATGCACTGGGTAAATAGTCTAGTCCAAAACCACTCCCAGGACCTAAAGAAAAAAATATTATATTTGTTATCTGAAAAATGCCCATCCATAGAGCTTCAAATAAAGGCTGTGTTCTTCACCTGTCTTGTCGGTCTTCCTGCGGTCCACTAGGCGGCGATCTCTGCTGTCCAAGGTCCCGATGGGGCCAAAGTTGTGGAAGGGCTGGGTGTTGTGGTTGTGAGTTGGGGGAGAAGAGGGCAGGCTGCTTGGGTTGGAGGAGTGGGGGGATTGGCTGGCGGGAGTGGAGTGGTCTATAAATAGCACAAAAGAGGGTTTAGTTTAATAGTTTGACGTGAGTTTTGAAAGTAGTTGTTAGTTAAGTATTTACCTGAGCTGGCAGGGAGGGATGGGGACCAAGGCGTTTCAAACAGAGAGTACAGTGAAGGCTCCTGGGGCATTAGTGGAGTTTCATGTTTGGAGTTTTGAGGAAGGTTTTTCCCATAGGCCTGTATGAAGATGCTGTTCTGGTTCAGCTGTTTTTAAGAGAAGTGCATTAATATATCTGAAGTAACTGAACATTTTCTGTTGAGTATTTGTTGTCAAACCTGCATGGGGAAGTTTGGCAGCAGTGAGGACTGGTTCATGGGCTCAACTCCAGGCTCCATCCGGTTCTGATGGGACATTGGCAAACAATCTATTCAACCTCATGCGGCACTTATTAAAAGAGTAACTACTAAAGTGCAGTACATTTTGGGAAAAAGGAGGAAGCTGTAGCTAGGAGCATTAAAGCAAGTAAAGAACTCTAAAGGCAATGAGGAGTGGACATTAATAATCTGTATGGCTATTTATTTATACATGTATGATATATATGATATAATCTACCATTTCAAAATACTTAAAAAACACTCTAATACTGCAAATGCAAAGGTGTATGTAAGGTGACTTTGAGTGCATTATTATTATTAATATTATAACAAATGTTTGGGCCAGATTTGAAGGTAAATGTCACTTTGCACAACAATTCTAACGCCCAGTCCACTCCAGTTCACCTTTTTCGGTGAAAACAGAGAGAGCTACATACGAAAAGGTTTGTTCCAGAAGCAGAGCTGTGAGGAGATGCCAAAGCCTGGAAAAGCGACGGTGGTTTGGGGAAAACCAACCCCTCATCATCCTCAAAGTCTGCCAGAGTCTTTAGTAAATCAGGAGGCAGCAGAGGAGACGACTTAGGGTCCTACCAATAGCAGGAAGGAAGGATAGGAGGTGACGGGGTAGAAAAAAAAGAGGTTGTGAGAAAAGGGTGTGAAGCAAGTAAGAACTCAAGTTTTTTTACAATGAAACTGCAAAAAGTCTAGAAGCAATCGTACAGTAGTGATACTTTTAATGTCAGTTCTTACCTCAAATGGCGGGCCTCTCTGTGTGGACATCTCCTGATCCGCTCTCTTCATGCGTTCCATCATAGGCAGTTTGGGGTACTCCCATAACAGCTCAGGATGTCGGTTCACTTCTGGGGGGTACTTCTTCTTGTCCAGGATAGGCAGCGCAGGATGAGAATCAAACTGTTTTAGGCTAGGCTCCTGGGAAATAAAGAAGGGCTGCTGGGTCTGCTTCGGCATCATGGGCAGTTTCTGCACAGAACCCGTCCACAGAGGAGCAGACTGCTCCTGCATGAACTGCACAAGTAAGAGAGAAAATGTGTCACAGTCACACATTATTAAAAATTCAAAATGGGATAAATTTATGTTTCTAGATATGGGCAGGAGGAGGCCCAAACCCAAACCGCCCTCCTAGTAGTTACAGTATTACTGCTCTGTAGTCATGTGACCTACCTGCTGCATTCCAAGGTGATGAGGTGGGCTCTTTCCTACAGTCACCTGCTGTGCTGGCTGCTGCAACGCTTGCTGGGTAATAGGCTGCTGCAAAACCTGCTGGGCGATAGACTGCTGCAAAGCCTGCTGGGTTCCAGGTTGAGTCTGTCCCACTGAGGCTGGGGAGCCCTGAGGAGTGGGTACAGAGTGCCGCTGGTGGCTATAGTGGTGAGTCGGTTTGTTGGGCTGGGATGGGGCCTGGGAGTGGACAGTGGTTTGGAGGAAATGCCCAGAGACAGACACAGGTCCAGGAGAAAAGGTAAAACCATGATTGAGACCAGAGAACTGTACAGGAGGAGTCAGCATGTAGGCAGAAGGTGGAAAACCGGGTGGAAAGACAGGGTTGACATTTGTGTGGATGGGGATAAACTGGGAGGTGGAGCAGGTGGTTGGTGTTTGGGTCACTGGAGTCTTCTTCACGTCAGAAACAGGAGTCTTCCTCAGCTCTGTCTGGCCTTTCACCTGCATCAGAACAACAATAGAACAATAACTTAATTCCAAATCTTCAAATGTATTTGTTTTTTAAACTTATATCTTTACCACCATCTATTATTCTCAGCAATACAAACATGATCTATTGCTACTCAAAACTCATCCAACCAAAGCAACACAATTCAATGGACAGTAGTAAGTAAAATATTTAGGCACATTACCAGTTTGCCAGTATCACAAATCTTTTCGTGAGTGGTTTTCTTGATCTCATTTTTCTTTTTTCCATCCCGTTTCATCTCAGTTTTTGCCATGTTGGCATTTCCTTTGGCGAATTCTCGCCGTTCCTTCATAATGTCTTTCTGGTGGTGGCCCCGGCCGACCTCGTGGCTCTGCTCTGATGGTTTGAGGTTCTCTTTGAATGAGACGCTCTGGGTTTTGCTTGCTGACGCATTGGACTTTGGGCCAGTGTTTGCTTGATCGTTTGGGCTCTGTTCACTGTTGGATGACTCTAGAAGCACTTCCTTCTCCTGGGGCTCGTCAATGGGCAGCTCTGGGAGGTCAGTGATGAATGCGAGCAGCCCGTCTTCAGACACGCAACACTGCATCAACCTGTACACAACAAAATACATTCTTAATTCTCAACACTTCAAGTTTCAACAGTCCTGTAAGTCAAAAACAGTCTAGGGCAGGATGACTGAGAATAGTTTCTCAGACCACCACCAAACACAAAAACACATACTCACACATAAGGTGAGTGAGGAGTCTTGCCCAAGGACAAAGCATCCAGACAGGAATGGGCAACTGTCATCCCACAAACATTCCTAACATTTTATGACATTGTGTTTTTGGATCAGATTCTCATAAAAGCTGTTCATAACCCATAGACTTTGAAATTAGGGCTAATTTATCATGGAGCAGATCTGAGGTAGCAAATGGCACTTACAGAGGCTGGGTATCTGCGATCCATCTTCCCAGAGAGACCAACCGCTGGTGTCTGGGGTGGAGCGGCCCATCCTGCTCCACCAGGACACCCTGGTGACCTTTAGTGAAGTCCAGAGTTCGGTGAGCTGGTCGCAGGGCCAGGAAGCCCTGCAATTCAAATTCCTCTGGCAGCGGCACCACTGTGGACAATGAAAGAACATGATTATTTAACAACGGTAGCAGGGGACCAGAAAAGGCTCAGTTTCACACTCTTCTGGCAAGTAAATTTGAGTTTGGTACCTGAGGAACAAGAGACGTCATCTTCTTTGGACTGGAAGCCATTCAGCATCGACACCAACCAAGGCCAAACACTACATTAGACAAGACACAAACAAGAACTCAGTTCTGTTCAGATATGCACCAACACTTTTTTTTATTCTTACACGCAGGAGATGTTGCAATCAAATGAAAATGTCCTTCTGTTTATAGTGTTTCTCTACCAAATACATATTTGGAAATCATTTGTGTTGCATATTCCTTGCCTTATTATTGGTAATAGTAGTAGTTTGTTAAAAGATGTACTCCTTTTGAACTATATCTGCTCATTTTGTCAACAGTATAAGACTATCGATGTGATGTGTTTTGTAAAGGACTGACTGCTGTCGCTGGTGCACTGCTCCTTCAAGGAAGACACTGGGCCTGAGGCGGAGCCAGTCCAGAGACACTTTGATGGCTGGTAGTGGACAGTTGCCCATCATTTCCTCTCCTGCAGACTGCTTCAGGAGAGCTCTGCTGCACATAATGCCAAGGATGGACACTGGCACAAACACACACACAACAGCTATACATTAGTGGCCTGCATTAGTGTCATCAAAAGAGAGACTACACATAATGAATGAAGGGGGAAAAATAAAGCCTGTGGACAAAAAGTATATCAAGGAAACATACTGCAAAAAATGACTGGGTTGTACTTTAGGTAAATTACAGCTGTATGATTATTTTTGTAATTTATTTTACTATACTGTATGACAGTAGTACATAAGAGATGCAGAGGGGTCTTACTGAAGAGGCCCAGCAGCTGGGCCCAGCTGGTCTGCTGCTCTGAGCTGTAGTTGTTCTCGGTGTCACTCAGGTCTCGGAGGTGGTGCAGCTGAAATAGGTTAATCACTGTGATGTGGACGAGCTGCTGTGAGCTGAAGGCCTTCTGAGCCATCAACTTCTGAAAACACATGGCACAAAACAACACTTAACTACAGAAGACCTCACAGTTTCTCATGAAGTTAGACCAACATTTACTATTGAGTTTACCATTTCTATGCCTAAGGTTTTCCAATGTATAGTCTTACTTGATTCTAGTTAGTCTGAACAGAACAAACTAGAACTTAGTCAGATGTGTATTAAATATAAAAAGACAAAGGCTTCAGGTGCAGTGATCAGACCTTAAACTGCTCCTCCAGCCTGTCTCTCAGAGCGTCCAGTTTGTCCACTCCTTTGCTCAGATACACGTGTCCGTGAAACTTAATGAAGGCTTTGATGAAATCTGAAACGCTCCACTTGGTTTTCACCTCTTCCCGGCTGCAGACACAGTAAAAACATAGACATCATCTTCAGACATCTTGATTACATTTCCAACACAGAACAGCAGCAAACAATGTGGACTGCACTCACTGAGAAGGCGTGAATGTGGATGACTCCCTCTGACACACCAGCTCTAGTGTCAGTTGCACTCAAAATAAAATTCTTAACTTGTCAATTTCTAACACTTCAACCAAGGCCTGAGATAACAGACTTTGATGACTCAGTGTCAGCACATTGAAATGGACAGTTCTAGAACAAGATTTTACCTTTTAACCTTTTCTATGGCCTTGGAAAAAGTGAGGTGAGCTCAAGTGAACGTAATGTAGCAGCCAGTAAAACTACCAATTACCTGTGTTTTATTTAGTCCTTTTAAAGTTGCATTTACATTGCATAATATAGGATAAAATAGTATTGGAAATGTGGTGTGTCACCTCTCCAGGGCTTTGGACAGTGCTTTCTGCAGGTTTGTGGAAGCGGCCGGGAAGGGGAACTTGACTGCAATGCTGCGACAGTAGTAGAAGATTGTGGTCAGATGGTCCCCTTTGGATGAAGCCAAAATGGCCAACTGGTTGTAGGGCTGACCTGAAATAACACAGAAGTTGTTACTCATTTAAAAAAAAAATACATACACTCCTTTCCCTACTAACCAAAATAAACTGTCTCTTGTAATGAGTGCTGGCTTTCCAACATTTTACACATAATCCAGTATATACTCACTCACCATTAGACGGGACCAGCTGAGCAGCATGCCTGTAGTATGACTCGGCCTGACTTGTCTGGTTCCTGTAACGAGCTGGACACGAAGCACAGTAGAGTGTTGGTTTATTAGTATTTTAGCCCTAATGGCCAGTTAAAGAAAAACTGCCTGACTTCAATCTATAGCATCTATAATGTTAGATTTACTGACCCAATGAGAGGTATTTGACATGTATTTTCAAGCAAGCTTTTATACTTAGAAACATATGATGAGTTACTTCTGAGCTTTACTTAAAAAAATCTTATTGAGTGGTCACCAAGACAATCATTTATCAGCAGGTTTTTCCATGAGATGCCAAACAACCTATTTATTTTATCCAGGCTTGGGTTGGGTGCAACACACATTGTGCACCAATAGCGAGACCCCAACCTACAGAGGTGTGAAGAGTTTCTGACAACTATTTAGTGATAATATCTAAACCCTGTCTATGTTAGGTAATGTACAGTATGTGTCCTTTAGTTACCAATGTCCCCCAGGTGAACGAGGCAATGCTGACAGATGTAGAAGCAGGAGCTGGGCTGAGGCGTCACAATGGCACTGGTGCTCTTCTGTTTGTTGCTGATGATGCCGAGCTGTGACGACCGGACACGACACGGCAGATCCACGTTGAAAACCGTGCACAGCTCCTGTAACAGCTGCACAAAACACAACTAATTCCGCATTCTGCCTCTTAATGAGATGTGTGATATTACCATGAATAGCCCGAGACCCACCTGAGTGTAGAATCCACTGGCGGCCTCCAGAAAGAGGGACAAATTAGCCTGGACCTCACTGCGGTTGGGATTGGCTCGGTTCTTGGCCTGGCTCTGTAACGTGGTGATCTGGTTCTTGAATGCATGGTTCCACCTTGATGGACACAAAAGGAGTGCATCAGAAAGTAAATATCACAAGGGATATAAATGAAGACAAATTCCATGTAACTTCAGAAGCCAGATTACAGTTATAAATGTAGAAATCATCCATGAACGCTCTATCTCACACACATCCTAGAGAGAGAAGTGTTTATATAGTGTTGGACTTGCCAAAAACATAATTTTATCAGGATACACTAGTAACCCAAATAGTGTCAAATGTTTAAAAAGATATAATGTGTATGTCCTATAAAAGATAAACTACTCAGGGCTTTGTATTGAAAACTATATTTAAACATCCCTCATTAAAGATTTTGCAAATGCTCATTGAACCGGACTGTTAATTAATAGTGGGTCACTCACAGGTCCTGCTCCACTTTCTTGTCCAGAGCATACTCGAGGTCTGTCACCAGCAATTTTTGATAGACATCCTGTAAGGCCTGCCGTGACGTCCACACCTCAGCCACACCCAGCTTTGAATCTGCACACAAACATCAACATGAAGTCCAGCCTAAATTTTTTCGCGCGTTTAAATAAAACATTATTATTTACTGATTTCTGAATTCAAAACAGAAAAAAAAGCTGTGTGGTGATCATGTGACCTGTGGCACCTGCACTCACCTGTCATGTCTGCCTTCAGGGCCTCTGCTTGTCTGCTCCGGATGAACACACAGAAAGACAGCAAAGAATTATAACAACACTGAAATATTGTTGCTAATAATTCAAACATTTAAAATTGCTTTAAAAAAATCAAACGTCAATAGTACGTATTGTCCAGGCATATAACAACTACCCTTTAACAACGAAGAAACCTTTATAAGAAACCTTTCCAACAATTGAATATACGGTTTGGGATGGCATTAAATAGCATGGTGGTAAAAAATGCCCTAACATATAGCTAGTTATTACATAAAGTTAGCTTAGTTGGTGTTTTGACGCAGGCGTGACACTTGTGAAAAGCGCACCATGCTAAGCTAATAGAAACATTCGTGTATAAAACCAAATTGTACAGATATGAGTATTGTTATTGATTATTTTACAGTAATGGCATTGTATTAACAAACAGTGGCTGGCTATATATGTGTAAAATAGTGAGAAAGTCTAGTATCAATGATTTGTTGATAGTTAGCCGTAAGCATCAGCGTTAGCATTGGAACAAAACAATCCGTGCGTCTGGTGGTTATATGATATTTTAGGTTGGTTTGTGAAGCTCCAATCAAACACACAAAGGTCCACCGTAGGCTCACCGTAAGTACTGGGCGCACAGATTCATCTCGGCGGCCCTCAGTCCTTAAAACGCCGCCAAAATAGAGCTAATAAAGGTGAGGCGCTAATGCTTCAGCGGTCGCCATATTGTTCCTGTGTGTGTGACCCACAGCTCAGGGGCGGGGCCTTACACAAACAGCTGATGGAGCCACTAGAGGACAAACAGGTGCCTCTTAACAACCCAAGTAGACTATGGTATATTTTGTATGTTTTATACAAAAGACAAGCCTAACTTGGCTCAATTTATTTCCCCGGTGACTTTACACGTTTATTAGTAAATTCTGCCTGAAGATACCGGACACATATTATAGCCTAAAGCCTACTGTAACCCCTAATTTACGCCAAGAGGAGAGCGGTGCGGAACTGCAGCGGAACGGCAGCCGCTGGTGAACTGCTCTCTATCAGGCGCGGCTCACCGACGAATCTGCCGCGTCAATATCCCGAGATAATGAGGGCCAAACAGGAAGTATAGGCCCGGATACGAAAATAAAACTTCCGCTACGCTTTCAAAATAAAAGCACAGAAGCACATAGCGGTGAAATAAACATCGAGGCATCGCTGTACGAGGGAATTTAGTTGATTACAACCTCAGGCACGTGTTTACGAGGACTATACACAGAAAGAGAAGGCATGGGACTGTATAGCCACATTTTGGGGGTAATTACAAGAATCAATTAACTTTTGAGGCTAGTGCTAAGTTTAGCTGCAGACATGCCCCAGTGTTGCATACATCTTGTGAAATAGGTTGGTTTTGCCTATTTTTTTTACCCGAATCACAGAGATTCACTGTAAAATAGAGAGGGCAGGTGCACGCGAGCCGCTGCTGAACCGCGCGTGAAAGTCCCTGGTGTGAGTTGCTGCTTAGAGGTGACGCGCGTGAAACGTTCTGCTGAAGTTTTGCCTCCGCGAGACAGTTTGGTGTAAATTCGGGGTTAACCTTTGCATTTAGTTCCCAATTATATGCACCTGTGGAAGGTCATGCAAACCCTTGATGGGACTACAATACAGAGGTGACCAATGGCTTGAGGGACACATCCAGAACACTGCAGTGCATTTGTATATTCTTAATTGGCCCACAATGCTTCAGGTTAACGTTTATTGAATAGTGTCTCTCCTGACTGATCAGCAGTCATTTTAATAAGCACGTGTGTGAGAGTAACTTGGCAGAATAGAAGAAAAAATGGGAATTTAGACAAAAAAAACTGTCTGTTAGAATAATTCACTGTGAAGCCCATGAAGGACAGACAACAACCCAATGGAACTTTGATTTTAGAGGCAAAATACTTACATGCTCTCCTCCCCTCGGACTGGAGTCTTCTTTTGTCTTGGACAGATAAGAGATATCCTACTGAGCGCTTAACTGATCACAAACTGATGATGGTTTGGATCGGGGAACTGGAGCGTGTGCAACCACAGAGCAATCACACTGCTCAGTTTCCCCAGGAAAGTCTTTTCCAGGGTAGCCTTTTGAAGTGGTGGATTCGGCCAAAAGTCAAACCCCTGGATTGAGGAGGAACACTGGAGTTTACCAAACCAAATGTGTTTGTGGATTTGGGGAAGGCATCCAGCTGTGTGCCTTGAGGCATCTGTGTAAGGGGTACTCAGCTGTAGACTGTTATATAATAATATTTGATTTAAACGTGTCCTGCTCAAAAATCTTCCATTGTGCAGATCTCCAGCAGCCCATGGTGCCCTTCAGCATCCAAGTACCAGTAACAATCAGCATGCCCTCACCAAAACAAAACACTTGTATTGCTGGAATGACCAGCAGAGGGGACAGGAGAGAAAGACAGTAGGAAAAGAGGAGCGAACAATGGGAGCTCAAATGATCACAGAAACAGAACTATTTCTAATGAACCTCTAAATGTAAGTGGTTTTATTTTTTAAATAATAAATAGGCCTATATAAGCTATTTATCCGAATAATTAACAAACCTATCTGGGTCATATTCTAGTGTGGGCGCGTGGAGGTGTGTGTCTTTAAGACGTGACGCGCTTGGCTCTGCCTCCAAAGGTCTGCCGCAGCCTCAGTCTCCATCTCTGAACCACATCAGGACCACGAACAGAACCGAGACCAGGCCCACGAAAAACAGCGCAAACCGAGCCAGAACCTACAGAAACCATGACGGAAAGCTCCAAAACGCACGTGATCCTGCTCTCGTGCGGCAGCTTCAACCCCATCACCAAAGGCCACATTCACATGTTCGGTAAGAAAGATCCGCAGAATCCAAGACAAGATCCAAACAAACTGGGTGTAGGCCTATAGTCGTACATTTTCGTAGCAAAGGTTCGTTTCGTTTGTGTGCGGCCCGCGGTGTTTTCAGTAGGGCGGTGCTTTACGCAAAAGGGCGACGTCTCATGCGCCTCAAAGCATCACCGTGGTAACTAGGTTATTAGTAGCCACACAACAGCTTAGATTAGCTCAATTACTATGTTCATTATATGGTAAACATTGGATTTCTGAATGTATGTAGGCCTCGAGCCGTGCATGTGTGACGCAGGCATAAATGTAGGCTAGAAATACATAGGCTAGACTACATCACAGTCATCGAAGATTCAGAATGATGAATTTAGGTCTTGACAAACCTTCAACACTATTCAGATCGAATTCTGTATGATCATTTAGCATGCTAGTAAGAGATACACTTTGGGTGTAGTCCTGGTTTGAAATGTTTTGGTTCAGTCCTAATTAGTCGGGTTATGCCCTAGTTTTGTAGGCTACTAATGTAAAATCTGGTTTAGGCCTAAGTTAAGGCCTAGTTAAAAGCTAATGTAGTCCTAGTTTAGACACCGTTTAGTTCTGGTTCTAGTTTTGTCCTGGTTAAGCCCTGGTTAAGCCCTGGTTACGCCAGTTTGTTTTGAATCTTGGGGTTTAATCCCAATTTAAGTCCTCCTTTTATGACTTTTTTAATTATTGCTGTTCTATTACTTAAAGAAGAACAAAATAATGTGGGTGTGGATCTGGTTTAGTGCTACATTAGTTCTAGTTTAGACCTTGTTTAGTACGCTACTAGTTAAAACTTAGACCTGGTTTAGGCCTAGATGAGTTGGAGTTGATCCTTGGGTTAAGTTAATACTGGTGAAGTGCTAATAATGATGACAATGTGATAGATGATGTCTCCTTCTATATGTTGCAGAAAAGGCCAGAGAGTATCTTCACCAAACAGGACGCTACATCGTGATCGGAGGAATAATCTCACCGGTCCACGACTCCTACGGCAAACCAGTGAGTACTGCTAACACACTTATTAACACTAGGAGGTCCATTGAATCATTATAAAGGTCTTCATTATAGTTTTATTGTCAATTTTATTCCAAACCATGCCGTGTATGTGTGTATGTGTGTGTGTGTGTGTGTATGTGTGTATGTGTGTATGTGTGTGTATGTGTGTGTATGTATGTGTGTGTATGTGTGTGTATATGTGTGTGTGTGTGTATGTGAAGGTGTGAGTTTATGAGCTTGAGTACATGTGTATATACTTCATGAACTTTTAATAGTGCTAGCTGGTCTCTGGACATTTTGTTGTATTTACTGCTCATTTTCATTTTCACTGTTCATTTAGTCTGACTGTTAAAAGCCTTCTGGGGACAAGTGTTGCGAATTAGCCATGGCTATAAACACTGTGATACATGCATCAGATTATTGTGACACAATGGTCTATGTTTATTGCAT
>JAVQKC010209891.1:0-16484 GCA_036025475.1 Philypnodon macrostomus | reverse complement strand
GGCTACTTTGAAGAAGCTACTTTTCAGTTGTTTGACACTTTTGTGTTAAGTACATATTTCCACATGTGTTAATTCATAGTTTTGATGCCTTCAGTGTGAATCTACAATGTCAATAGTCATGAAAAGAAAGGAAACCAAACCTTTGGTCTGTACTGTATAGTGTAGACCAGTGTTTCTAAGACTTTTTTTCAGTAAATCCAGATTTTCTTTGGCCATAAAAACTGCCACCTAAATTTTTAGTTAGGTAATTTTTTTAATAAGTTAGTTTTTTTTTGGTTATTCAATTATTTTTCCCCACTTTTTATGATTTATGTTTGTTTGATGATGCTTATGGACACAAAATTTCTTTGGTGACCCATCTACAAGCTTTGGGCGACCCACTTTTGGGTCCCGGTGTTTGAGAACCACTGGTGTAGATCAAACAAGGACTAAATCAGGACTAATCCAGCACAAAAACAAGACTAACTTAAGCACTGAACCAACAATAAGGACCTTTTTTAAATATTTGTATTCAACATTCCTCACCTGAGTTCTCTGATAATCTCAAATTGCCACAGCACAGGTAGGTCCTCCACTGCCTCCTAACATTATCTTTCACCGCACAGTGAAATATAAAAATGAAGAAGCCTATGGGGAAAAAAAGAAACCTCTTAGGGTAATAAAGCCATTCTTATCTTGAGTCTCTAAGCACAAAAAACACTTACCTTGGAACGAGTTAAAGATTGCAAAGAGATACATAAAGGCCAGGTTAATTGGGCCCCAGGCGAAAAATGCAAAACCCCAGGTCAGGCCTAGAAGAATAGTTATTCCCACCACACTTCGTACATCTTGGAAAGTTTTCCTGTGCTGTAGATTATGAGGGTTTTGTCTTTTTATCCGATGCAGTTGTACCAGAACCACAATAAACATGACGCAGTTAAACAGAAAGATGATACAAAAGTATGCCACCACTGCCACATAGAAGGCAACATCATTTTTTATCCAGCAACTGTGAAGTATAGAAAGAAGAAATGTTAAAAGTATCATATAAAGAATAGCATAAAAAAATAATCCTACCAAAAACGTACAATTCATCAGTAGTGCCGTCACTAAACTTTCCATAGGACACCAGACCATAATTGTCTTTGTTTATTGCGATGACAATGATGACCACAATCATAGGTATTCCCCATCCAGCCAAAGAAAACTTCAGCATGTAGTGGGATACGTTGGTGTTGAAGACCTTTATAAGGGCAATGTACATGTGAACGGCCTCAAGTCCCATCCACGAGAAGGCGACCAGCAGAAAATAGTGCAAAAACCATGCGGTGGAGATACAGAGGCCCACAGCATCAGGATACAGAGCCAGCCAAGCATCCACTAAGAACACCAGGTTCAGGAGAAGCAAGGACAAGCACAGCTGAATCAGGATTTTAGATGGGATGTCTTTACGCAGCTTCCTGTAGGTTACAATAAGAAAACAATGAGAGCATTATTCACTCCAACTGAATGTAATATCAATCTATTGGTCACCTTACTAGGTAGGCCTTTACCTTCTTCTGCTCTACACTAGTGTATCAGCTTCAAGGTTTCACAGATGCAGACTTTGGTTGGAAGTTGTAACCGTTCTGTATGGCCATTCTCCTCTAACCTCTGTCATCAGCATGGACTTTCTAAATCTAATGTGAATAAATCCAAATTGACCAGTAATTTTGGAAACTGAAGTCACTTAAATTCTCTTCATTCTCCATTCTCATGTTTGCTAAGAACTTCAGCAGGTTTGCATGCAGTTCGATTGACAAATTCACAATTTGTAATAACTAGTAGTTGAGATAGTTATACTTAATAAAGTGGCTAAGTAGGTGTATATGGTATATGGGTCGATCTGATTTCACCTGATGTTCCAGGGTCAACGTGCTGTTGTTCCAGGGTCAACGTGCTGTTGTTCTAGGGTCAACGTGCCGTTGTTCCAGGATCAACATTGAAGTGGTTGGTTTTGGCAGGATTTTAACTGGTTAGGGTTAGGGCCATGGTTAGGGTGTTATATTTGTCCCTGTGTCAGGGTAAGGTTAGGGCCAGAATATCAACTGGTTAAGATTAGGATCAGGGTCATGGTTAGGGTGCTTTTTTAGGGTGAAGGTTCATAGAAAACATGGTCCTACAATGCTGACCCTGGAACATCATCATCACTGGGAAATCAGATCGACCGTGGTCAATGGCTCTAAACTACTTACCCAAAGATTAAATAGGTGAGAAGGGTGACAGCCAGAAAGATTGCAGAAACTCCACAGCCAATGTACGTGATGAAAGTCAAGATGGTGGCCTGGGTTCGGCTTTTTATTGGTGTCCTGTAGATGTCCTGGGAAAAAATATAGATGTATGAATAATGATGTTTGTTTAATGTTTTTGAATCAGTTTTGTTTAGTTACAGCTTGAACTTACAAGAAGTATACCAAAACTGGTTAAATGGTTACAGCCGCAAATTGTCTCATTGTCAGTGGTATTAAGGACACGACATCCATTTCCATTCCAGCCACCGGATTCATCTGTCAAAAACAGTATGGAGAAACCACAATTATTTTGATCTTATTCATTTATTGATGCGATATACTTGCAAAATTTACCATTCTTTGTAAAATCCCAAAACACACATGTAGCCACATAATTTGCCTGTAAATAAAATTAGGCAGCGTTAGTACATGCTGTTTTACACACACTTCAGAGTTTACCAAAGGCTTATGTTTTTGAGCCTGAACAGTAACGTAAACAGAGCATATTGCCACTTATGTTGATCTATTTCTAGACTACTGAGATGATGATGAAGCCAAGTGTTTAGCCTTGTACACAAGAGCTTTTACCAGCTATAAAACTATATAAAAGAAAGTTGAGTCACTTACGGGAACAGGCTGTATGTTTTTCAGATGAATTATAATATCATCTTGTAGTTTAGATATTGATACATTGGCAAGACTGGATCCTAGGATGCCACTGTTTAGTATTCTGTTTCCCAAAGATTTATCCTGTAAAGTAACCAGAGAAAACCATAGGCTACATTAATACTTTAACAAAAAAAGGCTAATCAAACAATTATAGTCCATTCAGTATATGTCTGGCAAACTGGACATAGACAGATCTGATTGTATGCTCCATATAGGCTTAATCTGAAATAGCAGCTGTGAAACTGTATACCTGAAATAATGTGCTCTTTTGGTAGAAGTTGAACTGGACCCTGGAGACCATCTGTTGTTGCTCAGTGGTGAGGTTTTCAGTGAGAGTGGGGGGCAGCCTTATTGAGCCTTGAGGGACAGAAGAGTCTGCTTTCACAGACCGCCTGACCCTAGGGACACGCACCTGTAATAAAAGAGACAGTTTACTGCATTTTTACTATTTTGAATTAAACTATAAGTGGGTGGGTGAATAGGCCTATTCACAGTATCACATTAGCCCTGAACTGGATTACTGAGCGGGTCACTTCATGGTTCATTTGGGACATTGCTAAAAAAAAAATTAACACAACGCTAGTAAATTTAGCTATTAGCGTTAGCTGCTAGTTGAAACGCTTGGCAGAAGCTTGTATTGATTTATTTTTTTATGTTAAAAAGTCTCCCATTTTCTTATCATATTTAATTACAATAGTTCTGTTTTAGCACGTTAGATGGAACATAAGTGTGCTAGCTTGCATTTTGTGAAGTCATATTTAATATTGTTTAGCATAAACACGTATCATACCTGCACATCTTGTGGATTTGAGATGGAGAAATATGTTTCCTTAAAGTTTGTCCCATCTGCTTGTTTGACAGACAGGGCCACTGTTTCACTCAGGAGGGACTCTGAGGATGCACTGAGAACCAGCTTCTCACCAACTGTGTCAACTATCCCCATTATCCTAAATGTAAGATGAAATAGTTTTAAATGTCAGTAAAATCTCAACATGTACTTCATGATTTTATGCTGTGTGGTCCTAACCTGTTTTTAGATTTGTCGACTGCTTCAACAGATGCACTTTGAAGATTGCTGACTATTTCCACAGAGATGTTTCCTAGTGCTTTACTGACATTGGGACCTGATAGTAGATTTTCCAGCACGGACACCAGCTGATCCACTTGACTGGAGTTCAGTTTAGATGCATCTTTGGACATCTCCAGCAATGCACCAGCCTTTGCCATACTGCTGTCTGCTTAAGACAATAAAGCATTTCAGGAGATTAGACTGCTAAATTTGACTAGTTTAATTTACTCAAAATATGTGTCTACCTTTCTGCCAGGCTGATTGCCTTAATAATAAAAATAGATGACTATAGATAATAATAATAATAATAGATAGAATAGACTTACAAGTACTCAATGTCTTAGTTGTTTAAAAACTTGACTTGAATCCTGTGTAGTCAGTTACCTCAACTTTTTAAACTTGAACTTTGTACAATTTTCTAAGTATGCATTGCATTTACAAGTAACATTCTGTATTTAAAGGCATAAGCTGTTATTTTCCGACTTTGTTTGTTGTCTGTAGAGGCCAGTGAAACTCAACTAGTATTGTTCATGGTGGTAAAATGGATCAAACTCAGATCTGATGTTGCTGTAGATTAGAGGCCAGGTGAGGGACTAACGATAAAACAGATTACCTATATTCTACATCATAGAACAGGGTCAGATAAAGCAATAAAATATATATATTTTTCATTATAGGATACTTACAGACTTCACTTGTAAGGTCTGTAAAATTAAATTACTTGTTCAATTATGTAAACACAACCACCCTTACAAGTAGAGTATGAGTCAGCCGAACGTAAAGCTAATATCTGAATACATGTATTTCTAATCTAAGGCAAGGACAATAGTTTACTTTACAGTGTACAACAAGGCTAATGTAACAAAATATAGCTCTTCATATAGCCAACCTTCTGTTGTTGTTGAAGGGGTGGTCTCATTTCCGGAAGTGGTGAAGTTAGATGTTGCTGTTGTGTTCACTGTTTCATTTGCAGATATTGTGGTCATATTCACAGATGATGTAGTCGTGTTTGCAGATGATGTAGTCATGTTTGCAGATGTTGTAGTTATGTTTGCAGATGTTGTCGTTATGTTTGCAGGTGTTGTAGTCGTGTTTACAGATGTTGTCGTCGTGTTTGCAGATGTTGCCGTCATGTTTGCAGATGTTGTCGTTATGTTTGCAGATGTTGTCGTTATGTTTGCAGGAGTAGTGGTTACATTTACAGACATTGTAGTATTGGGCTGTATAGTTGTCACATTTGGGGCCACTGTTGTAGACGGTACACATTGTTCACCCAGCATTACAATGACTCTTTCATTTTGACTGAAAAGAAAAATAAATATTTCAAATGTTATATATTTTGTATTAATATTTTTTACTCATTTATTTGAGGTACACTAGGTAGCTGTTGCAATACGCACCAAGTGAAAGGTTTCAGCCCAGCCTCAGTGGCATTGCAGAACTGATTAGCTTTTAAATTTACATCCACCAGTAGATTAGATGTTCCTCCTGGGTTTCCACATATGGCTGTGAGACATACAGAAATAACATTGTAGACATTATTACGTTTAGTCCAAACAAAAAAAAGCTTTGGTGTAAAGTCTCGATAAATCTGCTGCTCACATACCTGCCCGTGTCACTAGTCCATTCAGGGTGATGTTTTCTGTTTTTAGACAAGTTGTGATCAGGTGTGATAAGTTACAGATCGGGACCTCTTCTAAAAATTGTAAAAGCACTGTGCAGCTTAGAGATCTGTAGAGAAATAACAAACAGACCTCATTACTGTTGTTATATGACATTACAACACAAAGATATAATAATATGACTCACAATGAGGCTTTGTTGCAGGTTACAAGACTTCCACTCTAAGGGAACCATTACCATAACACAGACAATAGTTGATAAGGTAAGGCACTATTTATTACTTTTCTCTGTGTATTAAAAATATACAACAAAATAACATCAAATTATGCCTAAAATTGACATTACCTTGTATCTCGATGCAATGTTTGCATACGAGGTCAGGATTGGCCCACTCATCTGAATGAAACATATTTTAGATTATTTTGATGCTCATAAAAAAATACTTCCCCTCATAACATCAAAATATCAAGACCCTTACCAGATTTGCAATAACTGGTTCAGTTAAGGGATTCTGTGTTGATATATTGAAGGTGTAATATGCATCTAAAATATGCAGAACAAGAATGATTTAGTCATAACATAGGCATCCTTCAATTACTTTAGTCAGTAACAAACACACAAACCTGTTTT
The DNA here is from genome assembly GCA_036025475.1 of Philypnodon macrostomus. NCBI lineage: Eukaryota > Metazoa > Chordata > Actinopteri > Gobiiformes > Eleotridae > Philypnodon > Philypnodon macrostomus. The sequence goes on along the minus strand of JAVQKC010209891.1, from coordinate 10,244 downwards.
ACTGCAGGATGCCGAGCAGTTACAATTGTTGTTCCCTAATAATAATAATCATTAAAAGCATACATCAAAAGAGGACAATGTTTAAATGAAGAACACCCCAATTGAATGCGTAGGTTAACAGCTCAAAACAATTAAAAAGTGCTGGACCATTACCTGTACCACACTGTGTTGGGTTATTTGAAGGAACATATGAGACCTGAGACTCATTACTGACAAAAAATCAAGCAAAGGAAAACAAAAACTCAATATATATTGACAAGCATCAACTTTTAAAACCTGAATATAAAGAAATTCAAAAAAACGTACCATGTTTCACTAGTAGAAACACAACCATCTACTGATTGATTGCTGCATTGAGTGTTGTTTTGCATTAGTTGACCTGTTTATGACACAGAAGAGTGAGATCTGCAAAATAGGTCCTTTTTTTAAGTACAGTATATATGTTTTATCCGTACTTGTTTTTGTTGCTGTTTTCCCGGTCACATTAATGCTGCAGGATGCTTCACTGGCCACAAGAAGAGTCTGGAGGATGCAGCATGGATCAACACTCTCCATCAAGGTCAGAGTCACATAACATGAAGTGTTTCTGTAGTAAAAAAAAACACATCCAATTTGTTGTTATTAATATCTTCACTAAAATACTATACTTTATAATACTATAACTATATGTTGCTAGTAGATTATGTCAACAAAGATAACTCAAAAAGTAGTCGGTAATGGCTCATGGAAGAATAATGTTTTCTTTTTACATTTTTTTATCATTGTGTCTGTAATGAAACAAAATGGATATTGTTAGTTTGGCTCTGGATCGTAGCTGGATCAGTAATGGCTTGGCAGGGGTGTGTGCAATTCCATTCCTTTTAGTTTTAATATAATTTAAAACTGTTCAAATCGTTTCTCACCTTATAGAAGTTTTTTCACCACAAGAAATCTCCATATTCTAAAAAGACAAACACCTTACTTCAGTTAATGTGCTGCTAATTATTCATTTAAAATTGTTTTCTTACCCGGAAAAGTCCCATGGCTACTCCACTGAAAGAGATCAAATCCAAGTTGTGATATTAAAAAAATATTGATAAAACAAATTCAAACTGCTTTACCATAAAACAACTAAAAATACTGTACAATACCTTATTTCTCGTGCTTTCCGTATGGAGGCGTTCGGATTTTTTGATGGCGGGGGTTTGCTATTAATGCCCACTAGAGTTGTGGTTGTTGCTGAGGAGACCGTAGTGCTTGGTGTTGTATTTACTGCTGTTGGTGTCAATGGGGATGCTGTGAGTGTCGTGTCTGTTGTCGGTTTGTCTTTTTGTGTTGTTGTTGAAAGTGTTGATGTGCTGGGATTTTCAATTGTAGCTGTAGTTTTGATTGTGCTTTCTGGTGTTGAAATAAATTGTTTAGTTGTAGCTGTAGTTGTAGTAGGGATTGGAGCACCATTTGTAGTACTATTAGTAGTAGGGATGGGAGCACCATTTGTAGTACCATTTGTAGTAGGGAAGGGAGTACCATTTGTAGTACCATTAGTAGTAGGGATGGGAGCACCATTTGTAGTACCATTAGTAGTAGGGATGGGAGCACCATTTGTAGTACCATTAGTAGTAGGGATTGGAGCACCATTTGTAGTACCATTAGTAGTAGGGATGGGAGTACCATTTGTAGTACCATTAGTAGTAGAGATTGGAGCACCATTTGTAGTACCATTAGTAGTAGGGATGGGAGTACCATTTGTAGTACCATTAGTAGTGGTGGCAGGAGTTGTATTAAGAGGATTAACTGAAGTATAATTTGTGGGACTTTGTGTTGTTGTGTCTATAGTTGTCGTATTAAATTCTAATGTGGTGGATATAGTTGTGCTTATTGTGCTTTGAAGCGTTGAACTTGAAGTTGATGAGAAGGTAGTCACAAGTACACAGCTCTGCAGATCCTTTTGGAAAACTGGGCGAAGCTAAAAGATCAAATATTAAAACACTTAATTACAACTTTTTGATTTTGATTTAGATTTTTTATTTTTGTACATACCCAGTCAGCAATGTCAATTTCAGTTTTTGGCTCTCCGGTTATTTCCACAGCAAAATCGAGAAAGTAAATGACTGAGGAAGAAATATTAAAAATATGACTAACCATTAATCTTATATATTGTTGATTGCACTAAGCAAATTAAGCAGCTATGTATATTTTTACTTTAAGTATTTATTTATTTATTGTTAGTTTGTTTGTTGATGGCAGTAGTACCTTGACTAGTAGAACCTTGTGTTGTGGGTGGTAATGTGGAGGAAGCAGCTGAAGCAAAACCTGACAGAGAAAATACATTATCATTAATAAATAAAGAAGCACTCAGATATGCAGTAATGCCCATGGGATCTTCTAGCCCTTGTGTTGCCTTTGGGTTGAATTGACCCGTTTTGAGTTTTTACAAAAAAAAATATACATGTTTTTGCCATGAAATTTACTGGCTTTAGCTTATTTTGTGTGATGAACAGTGTTTTTATTTAGGAACGTTTCTTACAATTGAGGAATTATACAGAATTCTGTTACAATTACTCAATGTAGTGTTGATGATCTACACAATTATTTTCTTTTTGGTCTAATAATAACGTTTCCTGAAAATCCAACCTGACTTTTTTAGTTATCCTGCTAATAAACAACTAACAAAACAAACAAATGCTTCCAGGCAACCATGGTAGATATAGAAATTGCATTGGTATGTTATTAACGAGCAGATCATCTCACATAGAAACTGCATCACTGTGATGTCAAGTCTTTAGTAACAATAGGAGACTAGAAGAACAGGTTGTGTCATTATTTGTTAAGGCATGTGAGTATATGTATTACAAAGCGCAGCTGGTATGTCAGGGATGCGAGACACTGTGGTGTAAAAATAGAAGTTCAATAGACTTGTTTTGAGGTGAACAGAAAGACATTGTTTTAACGTAATTATTTTCCACATTCCACATTACCGACAAAGATGGCGAGAAATAGATGTAGCTGCAGACACTGTGGGTACGTTTTTCTTGCTCTGAAAAAGACAAAGATAATTCTGTTGATTAGAATATTTTCTCTTGTAAGTAGCAATAAATAAGCTGAGCTAGATAATCATTATTTGTTCCAAAGTGTGGAAATTGTAGAAAGAGTCAGACACAACAAACAAATGCTAATAAATCAGGAAGTAAATTTTGCCAAAACAAAAATTCAACCGTGAAAAAAATAGAAGAAAATAAACTAGAGCTACTATATAACAGCAGTGATACAATATTTGCACATTCTATTGTATAAGAAAAGCTTCTAATGCATTAGCTGTAGGCAAACATGATTCATTCACGATTATCTGTCTTACATTGGCCTTAATAACTTATCACACTGTAAAAATCTGTGTAGACATTCCTATTCTGGCACGCCTAACAATATAATACATCAGAGCAAGACAAACATTACGTCCCTTTTATTGGCTGTGAGAAACTGCAAATAATAATCACTCCTTTGAACTGTGAATTGGAGGCACACACATTAAGTTATACCTGGGTAAATGGTGATAGATAAAAGCCTCTATACATGTCCTGGGGCACTTGTTTGATTGTATTAGAGGAAAAGAGAAATTACAACACACTTTTCTATTGAGTACAATATAGTGTTCACTTTCTATAAAACCACAGTGTAAAACGTGTTTTAACAACTGATTTGAGTATTTACTTTCCACACAGTAAGCAATAACATGAACATGAACTAAACTGAATTGAAACCACATACATACATATATACATACATACATACATATATACATTAGATTAGCATTTATATTTACATTGTCTGACCAAGATTAAATCTGAACCATGTGGAGAAAATGTGTATCTTTACCAGGAGCTTATTTGAGGAACTTTTTAAAAGAATGAATAAAGAAAATCTAAATTGTAGCATCGATTGCCATGTTTTATGACATACGGTACAGATGTCTTATACTAAACCGGTATCTATAATAAGATTTATTTTTAAATGCACTCAGCCAATGTCTATTGAGGATTTTTTGTGTGCTCATCAATATGATACAATACTGCTCATTATATATTGAAATTTTGTGCAATTATGTAAAGTTCTGGTTTGTGTTTTTTAGACTGAGCTTTAATGTTGTTCATTTTCATGACCGAAAAATTGATTGATCCTCATTTATAAATAAAGACGGTACCTGAGAGGGAGGGCCTCCATGTGCCAAATGGGACCCGCTCTGCAGCAGACACCTGGAGATCTCACGCCTTTCTTTTTCTTCTTTTTGTGGAGCATTTCTTTCATTAGGTAAAATCCTCTCACGGCAGATAGCACATGTTCATGTTGAGTTTAACTTCACAAAATAGCTGTTTAGTTTGTGCTGGCTACTGGACAACTATGACTGTCATAAGGGATCATTAGCTGAGAGAAATGCCCCGCCCCTATAAACGTCAACAGGAACAGGTTAGGTTCCCATTTACTTGTGTCAAAATCAGGCCCAAGAAACATCTGCTCTGGTCTGAGTAGATTTAGAAGTACTGGTAAATCTTGGACTTTTAAATGAAATTTATCATATATTATCACACATTTAAAAGTTTGTGAGTTGTTAGTCTTTTTTGTTCATGACTAAAGGTGTGCCCCAGGGTGTGTTTGAACTATGCTTAGCTCTGAACAAGTGTTTCCACAGAGACACTCGAGTGGAGTCTAGAGTTGAGACATTTACTGTTGCGTCACAAAAGTCACACACCAATAGCTTTGTTTGGTTTTCAAATCCTCGTCAGCACCCATTGTTTATCTTAATAACATGTAATTAGCTAATGCATTTAACCTTTATCAGTGCTGACCTAACCTAGGGTAATAACCCATTATAGGGCATTTAATAATCACCCTCATGAATTAAACTAATGCATTTACAGCACATTGGAAAACAGTAACTGGTTCTTATGGAAATATCTTCTATATCTATATGTTCTTATATATATGAGCTCGCCACAATAACACATCTGAAAATGTGTTTTCATTTAGTAAACAAAACAGAAAAACACATCTGTGATGGTTAGTATTGAAAGAATCACTGCATCTATATTTAATCAATCCCCAAAAACGTAAAAAAAAAAGACAATAAAACGTGTCTAGTGTCACCTCGTTTATCACCAACAGCCGAGCTTGACACTTTCTTAACCAGCGTACCCTTGTGTCACTTTGAGTTATGAGCTGATGAGTCATGATCTTGTTTTTGTCTCAATAACAATAGCTCGAAACGATGCCAATTTCCATCAGTATGTGCAACACTGTGTAGTTACATGTTGGCACACAAGGGGGTGCTATACATTCACAAACAGTGCCAAAAATGATTTACTGACTATTTATTCTGTTCCAGACATATATGCTTGGTCAATCGGTTTAGACCAGTGCTTCTCAAACTGGTTCCACGGGTGGGACATTGGCTTTTTTATGTTTTGAAGTTCAAGCCTCATTTTTAAATTTTTGAAACACATTTCTTTTATCCTACTCTGGGATCTTCTATCTGATGTATTGATCACTTAGTCCTGGTCTAAGCAACTCAATTTTGGTTGCTTGGAGCTGATATAGTCCTGTTCAGCTCTTAGTATTAAGTCCTTGTTTAGTTCTGGCTTAGTCTTGGTATAGTTCTGGTTTATACATGAAATTGACCTGTTTTGATTTAGTTTTGACTGGCTATGTCCCGATTTGGTTATTTTGATCCAGTGAAGTGGCACTTGGAAACCCAAATATTTTTGATGTGGTAATTTGAGTAAAACGTTTGAGAACCACATTGTAGCAAAATACACTGAGATTTATCCAGTTAAAATGTTATTATATTTGTATAGTTACTGACCGCCATGTTGTGTCCTCATGTTCTCACATCCCCTGCTAGGTTTTCTGATCAAGGCTCAGCTTCTTCATCACATTATTCATCAATCACTTCTGATGTGGCTGCATGTACAATAACATATTGTTATGCAACTCAGTTTAACTCAATATATGACCTGATCTAATCCCTTCTGTGCATATTTTGTCCTGTTTCCCCTCCATCATCATTTACTAATTGTTATTGTGCAAAAAAGTGACTGAGGCCCACTGTCCAAATATAGGCTCTACAAATAGAAATTGTCAAAAGCTTTATCATATTTAGGATTCTATATTTATTAAATAAATTTAATCATACACAAATTTACATTAGACGATAATAGAGATAAATAAACATTTTAACAAACATATTCATCTTTTATTAAAAAAAACAGACATGCCGCTAATAACTTAGAGACCAATATTTTGTCAAAGGGGTCAGATTATGCTAACTTAACTTGAACTTTCTACCTTGTTATAATGTGTTTTCTTCATCAAAAACATATCCACAGTTGTATTTAGCTCCATTTGCGTATAGTAATCCTAAATACTAAGGCGCTGACCTTCCCAGGAGCTGAAAACACTTCTACTTCACTTACACACATACCGTAGGTGAAGAAACCTCACCTTGCCACTGCATTCCATTTTTTGGTTTAATTGTAATAGTACAGTGGGCATGGCTAGCAGATGTAAAAGGGGACCTTAAATCTGAGCCAAGATGTTTAAAAAAAAAAAAAATCCATACAAGTGTCCAAAAATATGAAAAATCAAGCATACTATAGCCCCTTTAAAAGAAAAAAGCAGGATGCAAAGTGTCCACAGTACTGTGCTAACCAGTCCATTTCTGTCCACACAGTTTAGTCCTATGAATACAGGCTCCAGTAGATGATGTTGAAGAGCAGGTATGTGAGGGGAAATATTACTCTGGAGTAAGAGTCTATCATGTAGCTGTGGCTCATGATGAAGCTGAGGTGGTGTTTTAAAGGGTGTCTGCAGCGTAGCCTCGTGCCTTCGGTCGGGGTTGAGACAGTGGAGTTCCGGGCCCGTGTGTTCCTCTCCGTGTTCGGGGAGCTGCTCGAGTTCTCCGGGAAGGAGGTTAAGTCAATGTCGTTGTCATGGAAACAGCCGTCGAAAGCCATGGCCTGTGAGGCGTTGAAGGAAGCAGGGACCTGAAAATAAAAAAATATATTTACTAAGATACTCCATACATTGCTGCAGTATCATCAAATGTAATATGCAAATCAAAATACACTCAATTTATCATTGATCTTACATCTGACCCAAATAATTGTGCAAACAAGACCAAACTACACAATAAAAAAGACTGATCTAGTTTTTATTTTTTCCCCTATTCCCCTTTTTAGCCCTAGTTTAGACTTGGTTTAGTATTGATTTATCCAGTTTTGACTAGGGTTCAAAACATCTCAATATTCAACTAACCCTTATTTTGACCCTAGGTTAGTTACTTAGGTTAAGAAAGAACCAAATTTGACTGACCTTTGCCTTTTTGAGCTTTTTGGTTTCTTCCACTGTTGTGAAATAGTTGACTGCTGCGTACTCAATGACAGACAGGAACACAAACAGGAAACTGGCCCAAAGGTAAATGTCCACTGCTTTGACATAAGACACCTGAGGCATAGAGGCAGACACTCCAGTGATAATGGTGGACATGGTCAGGACTGTAGTGATGCCTGGAAAAAGAAGAAAAATGTTCAATGTGCTTGACCTGTAATAATCAGAGCAGTCATATAATACTATGTTGTGTTTTTGTTAATGTATCGTTAGTTTCTTTGTTGATTACTGGGGCGGCAGTGGTGCAGTATGTAAGCGTTTCGAGTCCCCGCCCAGGTGTACACTGTCGTTGTGTCCCTGGGCAAGACACTTAACCCACTTGATGTTGGGTGGTGGCTGTAGGCAGACTGGCAGCTATGCCTTTGAGTGAATGAATAATGTAAGTGTAAAGTGTAAAGCTCTATATATAAAAGCGATGCATTACTATTATTACTTTCAGAGGTGGGCAGTAATTAGTTACATTTACTTTTTGAATAATCAGTTCTAATGCACCATACTTGTTACTTTTACTTGAGTAATATTATTTGAAGTAACAGGTATATGTGAGGTAGAGAAAGGTAGGGAGGTGTTAGTTACTCAGTACGCCTAATTATTTGGATAGTACTTTTTACTTTTACTTGAGTAACATTATTTTGAGGTAACAATACTTGTGGCTTGAGCCTTTTCATTCCTCGTGAAACATAGACCATCAACAAGCTCTGTGCTTGTCGATGCTTCTGTAATCAGACAAATCAATCTGACTGGTCATTGGTACATCAGATTTCACCAGAGCCTTATTGGTCAGCTTAACCTGCTTCCACCCCCCACAACACAGACACGGTTGGACTTTTGAAAACAGCTTTGATTGACTTCCAAACCAGTTATTTATGCAGCACTTAGTCTCGGTTTAGATACAATTTTAATACCTATTATTACATTTGTGAGAATGACATACCTAAAGAGACCCTGGCAGGCACAGCCCTCCGGTCAATCCAGAAGGACACCCAGGATAGCATGACCATGAGCATTGTGGGAAAGTACGTCTGAAGCATGAAGAAGAAAATGTGCCGCCTCAGAATAAAGTTTATATAGAGTCGATTGTACCACCCTGCAACAGAGAAACAGCAGGCAATGAGTTAACACAGACAAGAAGCTCTGTCACAGAAGCTACAATGTCAAGGGCTGATCTGTCTTGAGCTTATGTCATATTATGTAACAGCCTCTCTGATCAGACATGTCCACTGGGAGATTATTTCAAACCTACTCTCTTTTCCTCTCCTCCTCTTTTCCTCTCCTCCTCTGCTCCTCTCCTCCTCTTTTCCTCTCCTTCTCTGCTCCTCTCCTCCTCTCCTCCTTTCCTCCTCTGTTCCTCTGCTCCTCTCCTCCTCCTCTGCTCCTCTCCTCCTCTCCTCCTCCTCGCTCCTCCTCTGCTCTCCTCCTCTGCTCTCCTTCTCCTCTGCTCCTCTGCTCCTCTGCTCCTCTGCTCCTCCTCTCCTCCTCTCCTCCTCTCCTCCCTGTTCCTCTGTTCCTCTCCTCCTCTCCTCTTTTCCTACTCTGTTCCTCTGTCCCTTTGCTCCTCTCCTCCACTCCTAAATAATTAGTTTTTAACAATTTGTGTTATATGACAAAATGTCCAAAACCTGTTCAAAATATTAATTTGTGGTGGATTCTGGTTTTCCACAAACGTGAGTGTTAGAATAACAGTATTAGACATACCAGTGCTACTGTAGAAGGAGAGCCCGAAGGAAGGCTGGAAGTCTTCAATAAAAAACTGCGAGAGCATCATCTCATCAGTCCTCAAAGAGTCGTTCCCGTTTTTCCAGTATAGCATGAGGTCGTTCTCATTGTACGCATCTTCAACAGGGCACAACAAGGGTCACACGGTAAGAAACTATATCCAAAGATGTCCCTCTACTCCTCTTAGGATCCTATAATAGGAAACTATTTTCACAGTTAGATCAGGTTTGTTCAATTAGAGGCAAAAATAATCAGGATTACAAATCACCATAATGTGGGTCACAGGTTATTTTTAGTACATGATTGATGAGGGTTTTTATAGAAGCATGCTGCTGATTTAATAATAAACGACACACATGAAAGCAAAGATTGATAAAAAGGTCATCAAAGTACATGTGAAAGAAAGATCTGTTTAGCTTGATACTTACAGCTCTCCAGCTCCAGAGAGCAGTTCTGTGTGTCCAGTGGGAAACTGCTGAAGTCCATTGAACACAAAGCTGTCACAGTGATCCTAAAGCACAAAACAGTTATGAGTTTACATGCATAATTAATATATTTCCCAAAAATGATGATAGGCTATATCATTTATCATTTATAAACAATCGACAAAACAAAACAATGCCAAAATGCACAAACAGAATATATAATGTCAAAAAAAACTAATCAAGTGTTTGTGGCTATGCTTTTGTTGTCATTGCGTAATATGATGATGTTTTCTACAAGCTGTCACTGAGGCGCCATATTGTCAACATCTGTGGCTGAAAAAGACACAGCAGCCGTGGAGGCTCATGTTACTGAGGCTTGTAAGCTCTTTTAAATGGTCGCTCAACATCGGTATCGGCCGATATTTTCAATTTGAACTAATATCGGTATCAGCCGTTATACTATTTAGGGTTAAAAAAAATGACAAAATGTAATAAAAAATTGTCTTTATGGACCTGAAACTGAAACATGTTTACAAAATATTGGAATCGGTATGGGCCAAATTGGTAATTATATCGGCGAAAACAGCGTGTCGCCGATATTATGGAATCACGTCGGTGTTCGTCCGCGTCCACGTCCGCGTCCGCGTCCGCAGATCCTAGCTGTGAACGCGATAACTCAAAAAGGAA
>JAVQKC010209879.1:0-10633 GCA_036025475.1 Philypnodon macrostomus | reverse complement strand
CACATTTTTCACATAAAGCTGTTCTTACATGACACACAGAGGTGGTAAAAGTACTCTTACTCTTTCTAGATTTCCAAGATTTTACTCAAGTAAGAGTACAGTTACTTCAAAATATTATTCCTCAAGTAAAAGTAAAAATTATTGTGCAGTAAAGCTACTCTATGGAGTACAATTGATTTAAAAAGTTTTTCAAGTAAATGTAACTGAGTAAATGTTACTGAGTACTACCCACCTCTGCATCCAGCATTTCTATAAGTGTTACATCCTTGTGGACTAGAGCTTATACCAGGCCTTAGGGGTTACACTCTGGCCAGTTAATCGCACAGCTGACATAGATCAATCACACAGCTTAGAGTAACTAGTACTTCTAACACAAGCATATCTTTGACGGTGGAAGGGACTTGGGGTAACCCTGAGAGAACCTGTGGTAACAACGGTAGCAAGATAGGCTCTAACCTACAACATCCTTCCTGGGAGATTGGTGCACTAACCATCCTGCCACCGCAAGTGCACAATAACAACTCATTTGGACGCAGTGGTATAATTTAATATAATATAATATAATATAATATAATATAATATAATATAATATAATATAATATAATATAATATAATATAATATAATATAATATAATATAATATAATATAGCAGTAGCCGCCTCTACCACCAATCAACAGTGCAAGCAAATCCACATTTAGCAGAATATACAAATATGCAAGAAGTAAATAATGGTTATTTATAGTTTGGATTATCATGATTAAATCTGAAAAAACCCAACATGAGTATCAGGCCCTACATGTCCAAAGTGCTTGTTCTACATTACCTCAGTCCAGGTTTACTTAAAGAAGGAATCGCTGGGTCGCAGGTGACATCACAACATTCTATAGCCCTATAGATTTTAATGGGAGATAGGGGGGCAGGAAAATGACTGTTGTTAATCTGTAGATTTTGTGTGTGGTTGGAAAGATATGGGAGGCGGTAATGGACCATGTCACTAATAAAAAAGATCAGATTCAACATTTGTGGATTTCTTGGAAGGATATTTCATATAAAAATCCCATAATACAGAATTCTGGCCCCTGCCCCCATCTGAGGGAGGGATATCATCACATCCTAGAACCTGCAACCCAGCGATGGTGCTGGTTTGTCGATTTCACCAAGAAACAGCTTGAATTATCGGTTTGAGGTTTAAATACAATCATCATTATTAAAAACTACAATAGCAGCTTTTGTTAGAACTATATCATTCATTAACCATAGTAATTTTTTATCTCCAGTACCGTGCGAGTTCTACTAATAGGCTTCTGTTTTTCCACCAGCTGAATTCACCTGGAGGGAAACATAACAACACTGTGTTTTCTGTTCCATATTTCAAATGTGGTTCACATCTCAGCACAGTTTAGTAATTCTAATTAGCAGAAAAACATCAGAAAATGCTGTTTATTTATATCAACAGGTCGGCTCTCTAGCTACTACCTATCTGTGCATCTTTGGCATACAGTGTAAAACAGGAAAATAGAGTAATGGCAAAACTATTCACAACTGTGTCAAAAACTTTTTGATTTCACCAGAGGTAAACATGCAGCTGACAGGTTTTGGGATTCAGTTTGACAAAGCATTTTATTTTGTACTTCCTTTGTGAATTTAAGACAATACTTTTCAACTGCTGTTTATTATACGCCAAAAACAAGGGGCTAGTCCAGGGGTGGGCAAACTTTTTGACTCAAAGGCCACATGGGGTTTATATTGTAACCCCCTGATATTGTATTCTTTGTAAACTGCAACCATTTCTTGACAAATGAGACATACAGCCTTCGGTCGGACCTCAGTGAAAAATATGTTGATGTGGAGTTAAGTGGTTACTGCAGGTTATAACAACGTGAGTGATTTGCCAGTGAATTGGCAATATTTTATCATTTAATAAATATGAGAACATGCTTGGCCCCTGAGTCTATGCCAACATGGGGTTTGCCATGTCTCTTTTAGTCTGTGGCAACAGTAGTAGTGTGAGTGAATAGACTTTAATGTACTTTGAGTAACCCTAAATCCCTGTGTAGTATTTATGTGCTGCATGTAAAAACGTAGAATAGGTAATGCACATCAACACCTTTCCCAGAGCCTAAATTGTTGGCATCATTGCAATGTACATGATAGTACAAAAATCTATGCCAACCAAAAATAACTCTCAAAATCCGTGTCTGAGTTCACATGAGGAAACACATTCTTCTTGGAGAGAGTTGAAGTTTGCTTCACTCAACACAAAAAGTTGCCGTGCTCCCTTCCTTCAGCATGCACTGATTGTGAGTGTGTCGAAGTGTGGTTTAAAACATTTGACAAATGACAATCAGCTTCTGCAGAGCCGCACTCACACAACAGCTAATGAATACAACTGTTTTGCCTGAGAGCTTAACTACAGTGACACAAACTCCTAATGATGGTGCATGAGAAGCGTGGCAAATACACAGAAAAAAGCAAATTAGACAAACAGTGAGTGTGGAGTGGGCTGACAGATAAGGCCGCAATTGGATAAAACTGGAAGAATCGTCTATTTCAGAACTATTTACTACGTACTGGCTTTACCTTTTTCTGCATAATTAAATTCTTTACATTGCTAACAGTGATTAGGACCAGTGAAATGAACAGGCATTTCAGTAGAATCACTAGGGAACTGTATGGTTTCTTCACCTCATTTACGATGTCCGAATGTCATTTAGACCTGAATTGCTCATTAGGGATAATGGTGCCTCTGAATTTACATAATTACAGACAATTGAAAAGGAACCCTCTAAAGATTTCACATGCATTTTAATTGAAAAGAAAAGGAAAACTTATATGAATTCCATTAGTGTTTCAAATCCATATTTTATATTACCATTCCATTTTGACATGTTGCTATAGTTACTACATACACTCACACATGTGTAGCAATATATATAGACCCTTTCAAAGTTTGAAACAGAAAGGTCTAGATTCTGGAATGGAGTTAACTGAAGGAAAGACCATAATACATTTTCAAAGGAGAAATTATAATTATAAAATATTGCAAATTAAGATGGTTTTGACAATTGACAACCACTCTGCTACATGTAGGTGATGTCAGAGCGAGATTGTATGTTTATTTAATGAATCTATTAGTTTACAGTTAGCATTTTGGCTGGAGGCAGAATTCTTGATTTTAGGTTTTTACTGGACAGAAATGTTGATGACCACATTAGTTTTTAGTATAGTATAGATTTAGTATCTGTCTGGGACATACGTAATATAATCTGCTCTAACAGCTGTACTTCAGCTTGAACGATAGATGAATTAGCCCTGAATGCAAAATTTGTTTAAGAGCCATTCTAATATATATAATTTATGTAAAAAAATAATAATAAAAAAATAATAATAATGATAGCACAACAAACTGGAATAGGATGCCAACCAATAAAAATCCATAAACAAAACTGACACATGGAATTTGATGATAACTTCCCCTGTGACATTTAATGTTGCCTTTCCTATATGGCTCAGAGAAAAAATAACTGATAAGGCCACTTAATTATTTCCACTGCTGTTTCCCCCGTCCGGCCGCGTGTCTTCTTCAAATAAAAATGAATACTCTTTCCCAATGGCGATCTTGTGTTTATAATGTGAGCAACAATGTAATGGTTGAGATTTGTTGTATTGCTTTCATTGATCCTCTCTCGGATGATTGATCAGATGCCTGCTGATGTCCTTCACCTTGACAGAATAAAAAAAGTTGTCTAGTGAAATCCAAAGTCTTGGCAAACAAAAAAGTGTTGCTACCTGCTGTTTGTTTTCTCTTTTTGAATGTTTTAGTGTAATCCAAGTTACTTGGAAAACTCAAAGAGGTGAAAATAGATTTCTGAACCCAAGTAAGATAATGCCAATGTATGTATAGGTAAAACACCAATATGGACCTTTGAATTAGATTTTGAGCCTGAGTATTGATGTGTGAGTGCCTTCAGTATGATATTCTTTCTTGATGCAACCTTTCAGATTTGTTTAAACAGTCAGACCTATTCTGATGTCCCTTTACACACTGTGTATGTATTGTTCTATATCCTTTTTGTTGACTCAAATCATTGCTCACAGAGGTTAAGAAACTGTGGTAAGGAAACCCAGATATACTCCGAAAGCATTTGGAGTCATGACTGATTCACTATCAGTGTTACTGGGCAAAGAGCACAGAGCACACAGAACATTCACAATTATTAATACAATACAATGTATACATATACAATAGAATATTAAAACATATTGTTGATGCATTTATTATTGATTTGTATTCATTTTCTGGTGGCAGGGTCCACTAGTTAGCTAGTCTCAGGGCTGACACAGATACATTTAGTATGGGCAATTCAAAATAACATATGCATACTGTGTACCCAGAGAGAATACCATATTTTGAGGGTTGAACCAACAACTTTCTTATTAACTTTCCACTCTGACACCAGGTACTGTTATAGAGTATGTGCATTAATACTTACAGTACCAGTGACTTTGTGTGTGACACACAGGGTTTGTTCAAGACAGATTTCTGAGCATGTGCATTACCTGAGAAACTTACAAATATTTACCTTCCTAGTATAACAGACACAAAATCCCTGTGTGTCTGGCTGGAGCGTCTCTTTGTTGTTAGAGCTTGGACAAGGGTTTTTCTTTCCGGGTGTGTGACCTCAACAGACTGTGCTCAGGGAGGCAGGAAATGTGAGTCATGCTGCCCCTGTGTATACACACCTTTAGCCTGGAGTCATAGAGAGATGTCACCTCTGCCTCCTGGACACATGGACACACTGCAAAGGCTAACACACCATTAGACTTTATTTACTACACACTAGAAACAATGGCTTGCATGGTGCAATCACACAACATGACCACCACCTGGGATTTAGAGGTCTAAATGATTTACCTGTTTGTAACTCAATATAAGGATACAAGGGCACTTTTTTGAATAACAACAGAGGCATCATACATCAATCCTGAAGAGGCAACCATAAAAAGTGAAATATTTTTAGATGTTCATTAAGATGCTAAGATGCAATTTGAAAATAAATCTAGAAATATAATATTTTTTTTCAGTATTACATGAACTACAGTTTTGCCTGTATTGTTAACTTTGGTTTGCTTGCACTGGCTGATTGAACCGAGAGGTCAAACTTTTGCAGTGCTTCAACTGAGTTTTAATGGCTTCAAATAAGCACTCCTTTGTCCTTTGGAATAACTGCAGTGTGAAAAGCCACTCTTGTATCTCTGAGCACAGATATCATTATGGCCAGAGCACCGGCAGAGGTACAAAGCTAGTTGATTAAAAGATTTAACTTGGTGAAAATGGGAAATTATATTATTATAAAATACGACATTTATGCACTCTGGTGTTATTATCACCTTTTTTAAAGCCAGGCTCAAATAGTTTTCCACAAGTGATCTTTCGGGGGGCATCCTGTTCTGAATATCAAATACGTCTCCATGCACACTAAAAAACTCACTCATCTACCGCGCGGTCCACTTCGTAATCAACCTCAGCCCTGGGATCAATAGCCTGCGAAGGACAATCCAATCAGCCACTCATAACAATAGAGCAATTAAAACATAATCCATTTACCCATCACCTTTAATAAGCATAGTTAATTTCCAATGTGCTTCTCCTTTATCCCTTCCATAACAAGAGTAGGGCCTTGCTCAAGGGCACACTGGAGAGCAGTATGTACGAACAGGACCAACCCTCAAATAACGGTTGCCTTTTGCCTCTTCATTACGAACCCAGCAGCACAACAACGGTGACCTGTGACTTAAGCGGGCTCATTGAGATGCTAAGTGTGTGCTCACCTTCTAGATAGTGCACGTCTGTCAGCCATGTTAGGGCAATGAGAAAGCGCCCGTCAAACAGCACTATCTGCACTTTGAAGTAGTACTAAAAGAGTGTGTGCATCTTTAATGGGCTTTAGCTTCCACCAAATAAATGTTTTACCAAAAAGAAAAGATGAATAAATGCTCTTTCACCAGGGAAAGAAAGCTTTTCGACTGCGCCTTGAAGATCACCTTGAAGACATCCCAATGCAAATCAAGGGCATTATTGATAGTTGTGCAAAATTGACAGTTGTGGAGATAAATAAGAACTTGCCCCTGCCAGAAGCTGTCATAAGCACTTGCCCCCGCACTTGTCAGTTAAGTGTGAATATATGCTGCTTAGGCAGGCATTATAAAACAATTTCCATCCCATTAACCCTACAACATATGTGGTTTCTTTACCACAAGATGATAAATGCCAATATGGTGTGACTTATTGTATGCTGATGGTTAACATGCGCCGTCCACACTTCTCAGCATCCGACTGCAAGGCTTTTCAGATAATTAAGTAGGGTTTAACCACTCATTTTATTCTGTTGTGTAAGAACAAGGAACAAAAAGGTGTGGAAACATTAAGTCAATCCACATTTTGATTTGAACTGACATATTCATTTGGATGTGACAAAATAGATTAAAAAAAAATTTAATCCATCCATTTACGGAGTACATATGGCTGTAGCCTATTCCGAAAACTATGTGGCTTAGATAGGCTACTCCTTGGACAATGGAGGTCAACAACTGTAGATTTGGGTTGATCGGGCAACCTGCTAATACAATAGAAACACACTGAAATGCAAAGAAATAGGGCATTAGCATTACCATTTCATCACTTTTTGACAAAATAAAAGGTGACACAAACAATAGATAAACACACAGATTGACCCAGTGTTAAACATGAGAGGCCTATTCCAAATGCAACATCTCGCCGCACACTGGCATCAAAGGCTTGTGTACGAGAGCCGACACCTGGTCCCTCTGCTGCTGCCAAAGAGGTCTAGCGAGTGGGGCTCAGAAGGCTGGAAAAGCTGGCACAATTCACCCACCCACCTCTCACACAGCACTCAGAGGCATGACGCAGGGTGCATAGTGGTCCAGGCGAGGACACACTGCACTGTCCCCGAGATCCCTCTTCGGTGCCATCTTCTGTCCCGACATTCACACATTGACAAGCACACACACACACTTACTGTACAGTACATCTGATTTATGCATGTTGAAGCAAGTGCCAGACAGAACACACTCCACGGCTGTGATAGCACTGTGTATCTAATGGTGCTAAGTGAACGTTATGAAGGTCAATGAGGGAACATTTTTAGGTTTGGGGTTTAATGTTTTGTTTTAACAGTTCTTCTGTGTCAGTGTACTTAACAAATACACAATGATGTAGCTTTATGCTAGGCTGCTAATCTCATTTGACAAATAACTTGTGAAATGTCTGCTAAAACAAAAGCATTTTCAGCCAATATGGTTCCTCAAAGAAGCTTAAAGTCTTGGCCGAGACATTTAGGGCAAGTCACTCCAGGCGCCACAGTGACAACCGAACCCAAGAGAAATACATTGGTATGGCTATCACTTGTAGTGTATTTCAAAATGATGGAGGTGGTTATGGTGGTGTTTAATTATTAAGTCAATTATCTTCTAAATTTATATCTTGAATGCTAAATCTTGGTGTATTTGTCAAGCCAAAATGTAATCTCGTGCTTTGCCTCTTTTTCTTTTTTATAACTAATATTCAGTATTATCAAGTGAAGTGTATATGAAACATACAAGCCCATATGAAATTAGTTCATACATTCCAACCATACATTGGTTTATCCTTATTGGAGAGACATGCTCATGCCTCACATGAACATGACATCATTCTCACAGTAATCTCATCTCTATTCTATAGTTTCCTTTATGTTGTAAACTCTATATAATCTAAATCTAAAATTGGATTATTAAAAGGTTAATTTCATATTGGCACAAGCTCTGTTCTTGTATTTGGAGGTCTAGGGGTCTGTTTCATTTACAGTTGAGACAGCCATAGCAGGACATGAGTGCATGATGCCTGTTGCCATTTATAGATGAACAGCTGGCTGATGGGGGCACCATGCTGCGTCCCTGGAGCCACCCTGGTACTGGAGCTGATGAACAGAGGCTGTATAGGAGCCAACAGAGCTGCTTTCACCACACAAAAATCCACTTTACGCTTCCCCTTTGGACATGCCATTTTTTCAGTTTCCTTTATGTCAAGCATGTTCCAGGAATTTCTATATATGATCCTACATGCTGCATTCTCTGATTACAAATGAGGCTTAGCTTTGATCTAATGGCTTGACTTCTGCTTTAACTGTCAGCTGTAGTGGATATACAGTGATTGTAAAGTGATGATGATGATAATATATTTTTATTTGAGCGATACAACATAAAATATTCATAGTTCTTATACAAACAAAACAAGGCTCGAATGGAGTAGTCAGAAGCAGGGAGCTTATAGGTGCCCACCCCATTCAATTTCACATCATACACAAACTTGACAACTGAATTACTGTTACACAGTCAGTAGAGAAAACAAACAAAGAACAGTCAGGAAGAAGACGTGCCTCTGTAAGCCACAAATTGCCAAAATTACGTGCAGATTTGATGTGAATGTCATCATTTGAATGCAGTATTAGATCAAATTATTAGTAGTATTGTGTCATAGTAGTATATAGTACATATTAATGACGCTTTACAAAAACTACTTTTATGTTACTTAATACATTTAGATTCAGTTTTACTACAGAAATGATTTTGGAAAGTGTGTCCTCACTGTATTTCTAGTAGTAGTAGTAGTATCCGGCTGGTACTTTTATTTTTAACTGGATACTCCGTATAGTCAAAAAGCAGGTTTTATAAATCCTATGAAGCGACAATGACTGTGCTTGGAGAGAGTGCAGTGCAGACCTCAGCTGACATTTCTCTTAAGTGTCCAGAGCTGTCCCGTTGTAAAGCCCACTGGAGTGTGTATCTGGCTGAAAGATGTGCATGCTGGAGTCAATCGTTCTTTAGTCAGGGCAGCGGGCCACCTCTGGGCCATCTCGCTCCTCAGCTGTAGGGCTGGGCACAGGGCCCTGTCTGTGAGGCACAATACTGGATCACAATGTTAATCTGTCATCTCTGCCCAGGCCCAGCTGTGGCTCTGAATCCCAACTGCAGACTTTAATGGAAGGGCAGCATGGCCCTCTGCTGCAACACAACCCAGGATACATACTCATTCTTTACACACACCACACATATAATTGATTTTTATAGTTGTATCTTCTCTGTATCATACTCTGATGGCAGAATGAGCTAATTACTATATTCTTTTTTTTCTTGTTTTCTTGTTGGTGAACAGTGGAAGAGTGGTTAGTGATCCTGCTTTTCTTTTGGTTCAAAATTAAATAAAAACTCTCCTAAATAGATACTGCAAATGTACACAGTGCTTTAGTTAAGGAAAATGCTAATTTTTTTATTTTTTATATTGCTTTTAAGGTATGTTATGGGGCTTGAAGCAGTGGTCAATAGCATACATTTGGTTCAGCTCCATGGAATAAAAGATGCTATACCATTATCATTGGTATACCTTTTTGAATATGTATGTATATATGTAGCAAGGTCACGGGAAAAGAAAGGAAACTCACTGCATATAGTAGAAATGTTTTCTGTTGAAAAATGAATGAAAAAAAACGAACATAAACATTGTAAAGAACACGAAGCAACATCCCCCACATTCACTAACGGACCTGTGGTGTTCACTTATAGTGGGTTGCATTTGCAAGAGAAATCCTTTGCCCTCAGTATGTCCACCTACTGACATCAAGCCTCAATGTCAAAACTTGACAGCAGACTTCAGAATTAGAAATACAGCTCTGATCTTTCATTGATCATTGTGTTGTACTCTGTTTGTCCTCTCACAAGGAGGTCAGTGCTGGATGCCTGGTACAGAAATGCGGTCCTAAAACTGGCAGGAGTTCTGCATTTTTACTGGCCAGTGCTTCAGTAAGACGGATGCTTGCCAACACAAAGGGCTTGAACCTGTGTCCCTGGTTTGAATAATTGTCTCCCTTTTCCCCATGGCGCCATCCTGCAGCCCTCTGTGGATAGAGAAAGGTAATGATACTGAGGAATAAGTGGATTTAGAGGACAAATGTTTGTGGAATCGAAGGTAAAGCCACACTAGCTGAAATGGGTTTACAGCCTGGTGCTAAATACATATTCTACCACCACACCACAAAGAACTGTTACATTATTATAATCTGATGTATATAATGATTTATGTTTTAACTTGCATCCCATTAGTATATAATTCATGTAATTATTATTATCAGTAGCCATTATCGGAATCATTGTTTAAAAGTCCTATATTGTGCAAAATGTACTTTTCTGAGCTTTCAGACTTGTTCTAATGTTGTTTCTAACTTAAACCCATACCCAAAGTTGTGTTTTGTTACATTCGGGCATGTCTGAGTAAGTCATACATTGGGGAAAATCACAAGTGCTCCTGCCTGCTCCTGCACTGTCATCAAACGCACCCAGAGAATCATCATTGCTCCCACCATTTAACAACATATCTGATTGGAGAAGATGTGTGTTTAGCTGTGAGGGTGTCGAGGCTTTGTTTATATTCCAGAAGATGTAAAAGTGTTTTTTGGAAAATCAGAACAAATAATAATAATAATAATAATAATAATAATAATAATAATAATAATAATAATAATAATAATAATAATAATAATAATAATAATAATAATAATAATGGGTAAGATTTATATT
>JAVQKC010209870.1:0-25300 GCA_036025475.1 Philypnodon macrostomus | reverse complement strand
TAGAGGCCAGTCTAACATCTTCAGGGAGACTATTCCAGACCCTAGCTCCATAAAACTGAAACGCTGCTTCACCGTGTTTAGTCCTGACTTTGGGCACCAGCAGAAGGCCTGTGCCTGATGAATAACCTAGTAATTATGGTTACGATATTATTACTGTGTTGTAAGGCCTGTAGTTGTAATGTCTAATCCAGTTAATATAGATAATCATGTGCAAAATCTAAAAACTAAAAAATCTAACCAATAACATAAATTATGGTACTTTTTCTGTTGTACAATATTGTATCTAGTTTACACACAGAAATGCAAAAGTAATGTAAAGTACAATTTATTCCAAAAGTGACTCAGTGAGATGTAACTGAATATAGTAACCTGTATCCATGTACCTCTGCTCCTAAGGGCACAACTAGACTAACTCTGACATTATGCATTGTGCCTGTGCCATTGTTCGTTTTGCAGATAGTGTTCTCAGTGAGACCCTGAGGCTAACTGCAGCCGTGATGATCAACAGAGACGTGGTCCGGGACATGACGGTGCACATGGCCAATGGACGGAAATACCAGCTCAGAAAAGGGGACAAAGTGTGTCTGTTCCCATTCATTAGCCCTCAGATGGACCCAGACATACATCCACAACCAAAGGTATTTCATAGATCTATTCAGACATATCTCCATATCTGTGTCAATAATAAATACACATACAAGTAGGCTAAGGGTTTCCACTATCCAAAGACATGCACTGTATAATTGAAATGTTAGCCATGCACAAAATGGCTAAAGATGTTTTGCATCAGGACCAAAGTAGCTGAGTAAGGCTTCAGCATATGCAAAAAGGTATTCCAAACTGCACTAAACAGATGATCTAATCTAGCCACGGGGGTAACAATTCAGCCAAGGGGTAACAATTCAGTCTACTCTTTGTGCCTCTCCAAAGCCCGGATAAATAAGGAGGGTTGTGTCAGGGGTGGCAGCCAGCGTAAACACTGAGCATAATTAAAATGCAAATCACTGCGAAAAAGATGACCTTTCCCCTGTTAACTTCTATTGTCCTCCACGTGTATCTAAAACACGAGGCTTCCTGGTGTTCACTTCTGCTGTTTTATTTGTAGGCCATGCTATCGGCAGCCTTCAAATGGCAGGATTAACAAGCAGTGTAATTTATATCTCTGACAGAACGCATCCTCTGGGACATGCTGATAAATGCAGACAAATGAATCAAATACGAGTTGCATCTCCCCCATATCCCAGGACACATTTACTTAGTTTTTTCTGTGGGGAGTCACTTGACATTTACTGTACACTACAGAAACACACAAACAACCAAATCATACAAACAAAATCTACTTTATTTGTATGTAAATCAATTCATTTATTCATCGTCTAAATGTTATACTTTAGAGGGCAGGGGTTTAACTCTGCTACTTTGGGCCGGAGGTGTTTTTTGGAGAATAGGAGCCTAAGTACATTTATATTTGCATGGACAGCAGCAGGGCTGGGAACCTCAGAGTCCCTCATGATTCAATACGCGATACAGGGCTCATGATACCGATAATATCTCAATATGGCAATACTGCGATACTTGATATATTGCGATACTACGATATATCACATTTTTAAAGGAATTAATACAGTATTTAAACTGTCTTACAATTATTTTTTTATTTTTTGTATAAATACAGTTAACTTAATAATTACGGCGGTGAATACTTTGAGTGCAGCCAGATTAGAATTTTGTGAAATATACAAAATATGATAAATCCCGATATACCGATACAGCCTGATATACCGTATCTAAAAAAAATATATATATATCTTGATATTTTGTCCCACCCCTAGACAGCAGTCATTATCATGGCCCCAATATAAAAAAGACTCAATTGTACAGCAGTGTGAATGTTAAGAAAGGCAGTACATGAATCCACCTGTTTGTCTCTTTACAGATGTTCCAGTATGACCGCTTCTTAAATGATGATATGACTGAGAAAAAGACATTTCACAAGGATGGAAAAAGGCTTAAGTACTACACGATGCCGTGGGGTGCAGGCAGGAACATGTGTGTCGGTAAAGAGTTCGCCGTCTCTGCCATCAAACAGTAAGTGTAACAATAATCTGCAGATTTCAGACGAGAATCTCTCAGTGATGTAATGTTGAAAAGGTTGCATTCATGATCAAAGACATTTTTCAGTTTATTGCACCATCTTTTTTTCCCACATTTTTTCCAGTTTTTCCAAAAGTATTGTCTCCTACCTTAAATTTGACCCTAGACCAATTTAAGACCAGATTGAAAACACAGTTCTAGTTCTGGTTTTATGTTATTTTGTCTTTTATCTGGCTTTTACAGTATTTTTTTTTAATTGATCTAGTTTGCACTTTCTGTACCCCACTTTGGTCAACTGAGGTTGTGCTGTATAAATACTTTTGACTTGAATGTATAAAGAGGCTCACTTCAAATAAGGCGTAGACCAGTCGATGGATTCATAACTAAACATATATTTATCAATTCACTTTATTTCACTCGTATCTACTTCTCTTTTTACATTTTGCACTGTGAGCACGTGTAGCACGTATGTTAACTTTTACTAGAGCAGACCAGCAGCCAATGGAAGAATCCCACTGACTGTAAGCATGGCTGGTCAATTAAAATTCACTCAAGTAAATCCAAGATAATGACTAATCTCGTGCCAGCATTTGAAGTACATTATGTCACAATGATTAATACACTACAATATTCTAAATGCTTTGTCATAATTGTAGCCCGTTCAAGACTTTAGCCACGAGTGTGAAGGTTCTTTTCAGTCATCCAGGCTGTCCAACTGATGACTCATGCATAACCTTTTTTTGATTTGGCATGTGGTAAGTGTTTCTAAATGTATCTTGTGTGCTCAGGTTTGTGTTTCTGCTCCTCACTCACCTGGATATAGAGCTGTGTGACAAAGACGACAAGTTACCTCCAGTGAAGCCCAGTCGATATGGGTTTGGGATGCTCCACCCGGATGGAGGTCTGCAGGTGCGTTACAGACCGAAGAAGACATCGCATGAAATGTGACATGTGACTGGGAAAAGGCGTGTTTATTTACATTCTATTGTATAAAACACTGTTTGTGTTTGTGTTATTGTTTTCTATAATATTATTTGAATAAATAAACTAACTATTGTCTTCTCAATGTCCAATAGGATAGACGCATGTAGTAGCCTATGTATATTTCTGGAACTGTCCCAGGAGACCCTTCTCTCACTGGAAGGTTCTTTGTTGTGTAGTTGGTGGTTTAGTGGGAGTTTCAGCCCAGTGGTCTAGAAACAGAGACAGAAATAGGCTTATGTGGCGATACAGAGCTAGATTAATTTGTAACATTAAAGTAACTACACTAAATGAATGTGCTCCTCTAAAGGATGAATATTCAATTTACGGCACACGGCTCATGTGGATCAGCCTTGAATCAAATATGAATCAAATTACTTGAGATCACGCTGTGGTAAAGCTGTAATGTGGTCATATAGCTACTGTATGTGCTTTTAGTGAGCTTCACCCAGAGACAAGTGTCTCCAGGGGCGACACGTCTGAGCGTCATGACGCAGCGCTCAAAGAGTTAACGCCGCGGATGAAGCTGATGTGGTCCTCCTCAGTGAGCTGCGGCGCCTCCTCACGCTGATGACGGGAGCCGCAGGTAACGTGTCCGGATGAGCTCCGGGCAGACTTGTTGATCCAGATCCAGCCCGTGCGGATGAGACGCTGGGAACAGCACTTTGCAAAACGCCACATCGGACTGGACCTCGCGCTGCCGTTCTGCCATGTCGGAAACAGAGGAAGTGGAACTAGATTGGGTTAGACCCTGGCAATAGTGAACCAATTACGGCATCTTCTTTTGGTAAAAATACACATATGTGGTTTGTTGTCCAGCTGAAACGATGTGCATAAAGCGGCGGGTGTGGGGTACTTTTATTCACTACAGAACAACAACGACATCTAAACACGGTGAGCATTTAGTATATTCTAATCTTTTATCATGTTGCAATTGATTGATTATCGTCTGACAGACTGGCCGTGTGAAGGCAATAGAACAGCACCAATATGGATCCTATTAAGTGACGGCATTATGTTTTTATTAGTGCAGATTTTCTTCATTTAGATGGTTTTGTGCAGTTTTTACTGTAGCTACGCAACAGCAGTGTGTGCAGCGGAGGTGGTTATTATTTATCGAAGCCTTGACTTGAACAAAAGGGTGGAGGCTCCTTGAAATGAACAGTTCTTCTTCTCCACTGCGCACTGTTCATGCTGTGACACTGTTTCTGTATTGTAAGGCACTCTCATGATGTCTCTGAGGAGTTTATACAGTATAGCCCAATGTGTTGATCTTACTGCGCTCATTTGATGGAAACAATCAATATAATTGCACAAGGAGCGCCACGTCACGTCAAGTAGCAATGGTGAAAGAACCTCTGGTCGTGGTCAGTCGAAGATGGAGGTTGTTGAGTTTAGTATATAGACCTGCGTTTACACAGCTCTCTGCGTCTGAGGAGTGGAGCTGCGCTTCCTGGTGTTTTCAGCACCATTTCACTGGACAGCTCTCAACACAGGCTTCTCTGTCCACGCAGTAAACAGTGCTTTGTATGATTCAATATTATTGGCTATTAAACAACTTGTTCTCATGTATTTTGTTTGTTCTTCACCCTTCTCAAAAAACATGTGACTTTCACAGCTACATGTGAGTCATGTCTGAGGGGTGGTGTTGATGATGGAGATCATGTACCACACATAGTATGTTTGTTTATATGTTCTGCCAGTGGGGCGTACAGTCCACTTTTTAAACTTGTTATTGCGCATGAATTGTTACAGTGTTTTGTTTTACGACCTCTCAATTCTCTTTTCTCAGATCACATTATGACTGAAGCCTGTAACCACTAGACATACTCCCCAATGTTCCTGCTTCCTCAAAAGAGAGTGTTCATGGAGAAAACCATGGCCGAGCTCAACAAGGCCAGCTCCCGCTCCACGTCCTCGCTGCCCCCCGAGCCAGTGGACATCATCCGCAGCAAGTCATGTTTCCGCCGGGTCAGGCTCAACGTGGGGGGCCTGCCGCATGAGGTCCTTTGGAGAACCCTGGACCGACTGCCCCGAACACGCCTGGGAAAGCTCCGAGACTGCAACACCCACGAAACCTTGATGGAGGTGTGCGATGACTACAACTTGGAGGAGAATGAGTATTTCTTCGACCGCCACCCTGGCGCATTCACGTCCATTTTGAACTTCTACCGCACGGGGAAGCTGCACATGATGGAGGAGATGTGTGCTCTCTCGTTCAGTCAGGAGCTGGACTATTGGGGCATTGATGAGATCTACCTGGAGTCGTGTTGCCAGGCGCGGTACCACCAAAAGAAGGAGCAGATGAACGAGGAGCTCAAAAGGGAAGCGGACAACCTGAAAGACCGAGAAGGAGAGGAGTTCGACAACACGTGCTGTGCCGAGAAACGCAAGAAACTGTGGGATCTCCTCGAGAAACCCAGCTCGTCTGTGGCAGCAAAAGTAAGTCCAGGATGCTGTGTGTGAAATGATTCATTCAACCAGCTTCTCTGTCTTTGCACACCAGCATTAGAAGTACAGGCTAATGCAACACTGATCCTGTGTAGATCCCTCTATATAGACCTTTTCAAAGTCCGGAAACAGTAAGTTCAAAATTCCGGAATGGAAGCAAGTGGAGGCAAGACCATAATACATTTTCAATGGAGAAATTAGCATTAGCCACAAAATATTGCAAATTAAGATGGTTTTGGCAAATGGCAACCGCTCCCTCCATGTAGGTGATGTCAGAGCCTGGTTAGGAAACATCAGTGAATGTCTCATAATTCTTTTACTGCATTCTTAAGTCGAGCTCTAGTCCAGCCCTAACAGTAGCTTCCTTTTGCGCATATATTCACTCTCCATCCTCTGAACCCAAAGCCTCTCAATATGACCACAGTCTGATAACTGTTGATAATCCAGATTGTATTATTATTCTATCATAGTTATTTGACCTTATGTTGACCCTTTGAACATATATTATGAAATACTGCTGAATTTTTGCATTGAGTTAACATTCAATATAGGATTCCATTAGAAATATATAATATATATATATAAATGACTATATTTATCAATATCATAATGAACTTGAATGAAATGTCATGTGCTGTTGATGTAGGGCAGTAATTTCTAAATGTGACCTTAATGCATTCAGCTCACATTTTAAGATTAAAGTAATGTGTGTGCTGTCTGTCATATGGTCAGAATTGACACTGACAGTTATTTATGAACAAGGACCAGATACATCACTACTACTGGTATCCAACACTGGTGTGACTTCCCTTATTGCTGTCAAAACAATCTGTGGTCTTATAGGAGCCACTGGTGCATTTTTGAGACAGGAAATGATCTCTCGCTGCTGTGCTTCTGCTAAACATCTTGAGTTTTATTGGGTGAAATATGTGCAATCTTTGTCACCTTTTTCTCCACGGCCTTTAACACACCTGTAAGCGTGAGAAACATCATAAAACTGATCTTTTATGTACTAAAACATGACATATATGTGACTTACCCTGGAAATATTGCCTTCTTTATTGTGGCAATCCTCCCCTCACCACTGTCCTGGGCCAATTGAATTTGAGACATTCTGCAGGAAGCTCAGATATCGAATTATATCCTTGTAGACCATAAATAGCTCATTGAAAATGATTTAGGGTTGTTTGGAATCGTGATGGGGGAAGGTCCTCCTTTTGCTCAGCTCTATAAGATCTTAAGTCATTTCAATATTTTGATGCTGTTGGGGATATACATCTGTTAATAATACAACACACTCACTCAACACTGTATTAGGTAGACCATTCACCTGCTCATGAGCCCAAATAGCTAATCAGCATAAATCCTATTGATTTAGTTCAACCCGCGCATCAAAATAAGAATTTAACTTTGAAAATGGTGTGTTTTTTATTAATTCCTGGTGGACGATTTCAGTAAGACGGTCTACTGGGATCTTTATACAAAAATATGCCATATCCAAGGTCACAGCTTGGTCTGAGATAATAAAAAGACAACATTAAGTCAGATAATTACATTGTTATATCAAGCCTGCATCTCAGAACATGAAGTAGGTGGGCAGCAGCCACTTTAATAGGTACATGCTCTGATAAAGAGGCCAGGGAGTGTATTAATGTCAGAGAGTTGTTTTTGGCTATAATTATATTGTCAATTCTATTTGTCATAAACTTCCTGTCAAGCAGCCAATCAGAAAGCCACACCCACAGCTGCAACCTGGGAGACTGAGTACACAGGCGCTGAAGATGTTGTGAGGGCCTTTGATGCTTGAATTGGATGGATCAAAGTGTACATATTTTTTTCTTCACTAGAAACATATTGTTTAAGAGTGCCGTGTTTGTCTTGCAGCAATCATTGTACAGGAAATTAAACTATAAGCAGCTGGGACCTGCTTTTGAAGCCTGTCTTGTGTGAGAAGTGTCAGTAGCTTCCCACAAACGAGTGTGTCAGTGAAAATTCGTGGAAATCAAAGAGATGTGAAATCAATGTTGATCGTGTTAGCACTAAGAAAATGCTGTTGCCTACGAAATGGACATGACCACTGCAAATGGACTGTTTGGTCCAGCTCAGGCTCCATTATCACGTTCTGATATCTGCCATTTGACAAAACATGAGAATGGATTTGAATTGATCCAGTCAGATAGAAACTAGTCACTTTGAATAATCACATACTGTTTTCAACAGACGTATTGACACTCAAGCTGCAAGAGTTCAAACTCTGTCTGGGTTTGCTGTTTGGCATTAGGCTGCCCAATACATGGAAAGCAATATTCTTACTATATTATACTTTGTCATTTCTGATTGCAGCTGTTGCCATAGTAAAAGATGAATTGGTCAAGCTTTCCCTAATTGTATCCTTTTATTTATTCAATCCTCAATGTATATAATAATGTGTGTTGTCATATATCTTTTTACATTGATACTTTACAGTGATACAGTCATTTCCATATAGATAGTGCAGTTGTTGATAGCTTATTTTACATTGCCTTGCCTTCCCTTGTTCATAGGCCAGAGAATATATATTTGCTATAGTATTGTGTTGTATTAAGACCAGCGGTGGGTAGTACTCAGTTACATTTACTCAGATACATTTACTCAGTTACATTTTCTTGAGTAACGTGTTTAATAAATTGTACTCCATATAGTAGCTTTACTGCCCAATACTTTTTACTTTTACTTGAGTAATAATATTTTGAAGTAACTATACTCTTAAAATCTAGAAAGAGTAAGATTACTTTTACCACCTCTGTGTGTCATGTAAGAACAGCTTTATGTGAAAAATGTGATGATGTGGAAATTCTGTTCCTTGGGCCTTAATTTTTGAAAATATTATTTATATTTTTAGTTTATTTTGAAAAAATCAAAATCAGTTTATTATCTTTTTAATTTATTTTTTTACCAGATTACCATAAAATGAAACAGATAATCTGACATTACGCTCAAACAGTTATTCAGTACTTACACCAGTACTTTTCTACTCTTACTCGAGTAATTATGTGAATGAGTACTTTTTACTTTTACTTGAGTAACATTATTTTGAAGTAACGGTACTCCAATCTCACAACAGGAGTTCCCTATTATAATTTCAAAGGGCAGCACAAAATGAGTAAAAACACTGACATGTATGCATCTTCTCACACAGTCTTTTGTAGGGATAAGTGGGATTTGTTGTGCGTTTGTTTTTAACCTGCATCAGGAGAGAGAGATTTGAGTGTAACATCCATTAACAGATAGTGAATGGTGGCAACAAGCACAACAAATGGTTTCCAAGCAACCAAAATAACATTTTATCATCCCTAAAGCAGGCGAGATCACAGCGCTCTATTTGTGTTTCTGAGAGTGCTCCCTTCATTTTTATGTAGAGCGTGTCTAGGGAGCCACCAGAAAGCTAAGGCTGAGATATGTCTTCACGTTGGTGTTGTTAGCTCCAACACCCCTAAAATGTAAAAGTCCTAGTATATAAGCAGTGCTAAACCAGGTCTGATTCTATTGGCTAAACTATAGACAAAAGACAGCTTCACAAAAAAGAGAATGCCATATAAATTAGCTCTTAACCAGAGATAGGTGTATTGTCCTCTGAACGCAACTAAAACCGAATATATGCCAGGACTAAACTAGATCAAAACAACTCAAGACCCAGACTAAACAAGGTCCAATCCCAAAATCTTTTAAAAAATATGTATAAAAGCTATGTTCTGAAGACATTTATGCTGCTAAAACCAATGTTGGTCCCAGATGTCGGTAAAAAAGCTGCTTATCTTCCTTCCTGTCACTAGCTCTTACTTCAACCTTGCTTTCACCAGGCCTCTCCACTCCATACCTCAGACTAAATGTCATAGAAATGTCACATTAATTATTCTCCGGGAGACTCAGGGCCCAATTTGAAGCTTCCCCCTGTCTCTGTTTACTTTCCCTGTGAGAGCCAGAACATTGTCTATCCTTCACTCAAATCCGATTGGAGTCACCGCCATATCATCAGATTGTGTATGGCTGCTGGCAACCACCACAGATGTTTCAAGAAAAACCCTGGTCACCTGCTACATGAGCATTTACCCAACACTCCAAACTAATCTAGGGACTCTCTTCAAAGTGCCAAATGTTGCTATTCTGATGTTGATGGGTGAAGCAAAAATTGGGACAGAAGAAACCTTTAGGGACCTTTAGGGCCTGACAGGTTCAGACTTACGAGGCAGGACTATCTGAGGTTATTCAAGGAGATTCCCACCACACAACACCCACACCAAACTACAAAATGAATATTACAAGCTTTAATTGAGAAGCCTGATTAAAAGTGTGAAGATTTCTCCCAAGGGACCATCCCAGTTTTCTGTGAGCTGAACTAAATGTGTCTTTTTCAGCAGACATTTTGTAGAACAGCTGAAAATAACTTAGATAGATCTGTCTTTCTGTGTACCATTTTGAGAGCCTTTTACATACACAATACAGATGCTGTCATTTCTCC
This sequence comes from Philypnodon macrostomus, assembly GCA_036025475.1. Lineage (NCBI taxonomy): Eukaryota > Metazoa > Chordata > Actinopteri > Gobiiformes > Eleotridae > Philypnodon > Philypnodon macrostomus. The sequence goes on along the minus strand of JAVQKC010209870.1, from coordinate 15,276 downwards.
AAATAATAATGGCTGGTACAATAAGACAAATTTTCTACTGCATATAAATAAATATGGTCTTTGCAAGCAGAGTACCACACAGAAGGAAATTGAACAGAAATGGGAGATGTTCCAGACCTACTTCATTGTCAAAGTGAATAGAACAGGCTTAAATGCTGCTGAAATTTCTCACAAAACTCAGTAAAAGTAGGACACGATTTACTACGCTCCCTGAAATAAAAAGACTGTAAAGCTGACATGTGGTGTGTTTTTAGGAAATTGAAAATCCAAATTTGAGCATGCATGTCAGTGTCATTTTTACCACCTGTGTCCAAAAATGAGAACAACCCAATCACAAATCTGTCACAGTGTTTTTCAACGATTTCCAATTACATGCTCTCATGTTGCACTAAAGACGCCACATAAATTCATTTTGGCCACGTTCCTGTTCATAAACTGTGGTGTGATCCAAGAATCAGAGCGACCGGAATAAAATGTATCATGTGTCTGACAGATGAGAAGTCAGGAGGAGGAGGAGGAGAGGGAGAATACATGGGCAAGCCTCAGTCCATAAGCAGCATCTTTGTGTATTTTATTGATTACGAATGAGATTTTAGGATTGTATAAGGGATGTGGGATATCTATAATATATCATCCGAGTCTTCCCTGGGTTACCATGAGATCCTTGACATTTTGGCTTCCTCCCACAGTTGAAAGGCATTATATTATAGGTGAGATAGTGTATCAAATTGTGAATGTGAGTGTATGTCTTCAGGGGGAAGTGCCCTGAACAAGGTATGAAAAACTGCAAACCCTATTCCCCAAACCTCACGCTAACCAATTCTATTGAAAGTCAAAATCACCCTAGCTAATTATCAATACTTTACATAAAATTTAAGTTAAGAGCTGCATGAATGTCCATTAATTATATCGGGGAAACAAGAACATTTGTCATTTGGAGGCTTGTTAACAATATAAAATCCCTCAGAAATCACACATTGTCTGATTAAGGTGCCCGTATCAGGCCGTTTCGCCGATACACACTGCCGGGGACAACAGCCTGGGCCTAGTTTACTTTTTTCTATTTCATTACAGTAGAATCCTTGACAATAAAGCAACATATACATTTCCACCTAATATTTGTATTAAAATATTCCTTTAGGTGATATATTATGGCAGTTGTGCAGGGTGTACTCCACCTCAGGCCCAAAGTGGAAAAGATAGAATGCTAATGAGATAAAACTACATTTGACTAACAATAAGCTGCATACAAATACACTGAAGTTGAAGTTGTGTTGTATGTAAAGATGTGAGCGAAGTTTCATATGGGATTTTACTGGACCTATATAAAGTGTATAGGTCTGGATCATGTGCAATCAGAGCCTGCCCTGAATGTGAGTGCTCTGCTGCCAGCTGCTCTCTGCCTGTCACTGCAGCATCTGTCAACACTGACGCCTGCAGTGGTCCAGGCGCTCTGCTCCATACCCACTCAACTGCTGCAGCACTTTCAAAGAGAACTATCTTTTCAGTAGCATCAAAGCAAGCATACAGACGACACGCATGTATGGATATCCACTGATGGTGGTTTTTCATTGTCACTATAGGTGGAAAAAATGTGAACAAAATGTGATTCTTTGACGACAGACATATTGACGTCCCAGGGGCTCACAGGTGACTTCTGAGTCAGTCAAATAGTCCTTTAGCTTTAGTCAAGGCTTTCTTTCTTCCTCATAGATTGGTTCCTTTCAATTTGGGTGACCTCTTTTTGTCCATATTCCCATGTCCCAAACTATATATACAAAAATTTACTTTTTATCATACCTGGGGACTTTCTCTTTACTCTTGCTAACTGGGCCAGTGCCTTTCCAGATGTCTACACTGTTGTGAGCAGAATTGAAATGGTACTAATCTGACTACTTTAGTAAAACTCAACGATCACACATGACAGTAACAGTGCACATACACTTAACTCACAGTGTGATCAGACAATGATATTGTACTTAGCTCAAAATTGCTCAAGACTACATAAACACGACCCAGTGTTCTTAAAGCATTATTGGAATTAGATCACCTTCTAAGTACAGTATACTAATTGTGCATGAGGTCAGGAGACACCCCTTCATTAGGCACATGATTGTTGGTTTGATGGATAAAGGCCAGGTGAGGAAGAGACTGTAGTGTTTTGAGCTGATTCAGCTTCACTTAGATGAACCAGTAAGTGAGGTCACATAACCAGCTCTCTGAAAAGAGCTGTTTACTATCAGGGGTGTTTTGGTAAAGTATATGAATCAGGGATGTATGTACCAATTATGCTGTGTTCCAGGAAGAAAAAGAAATATCTGACTTAGGCCTAACAATGCAATGAATAAATTACGTTATCTGGGGCTATTTTACAATGCACATGATAAATTATGGAGAATCTATTGTGTTTGAGTCTTGAGGTGGAGTTGAGAGTTTTAATATCAGCAGCTTTGAAAGCCATTTGCTCATTCTGTATATTAAGAGGGGTTGCATTCTAATTGCATTCCACGGCATATACTCATTTTGCAACTATAGCTCACCTCGTCACATAGAGGCTACTCAACTGAAAGGCCCGCTGTATTATGCTGAATTGTCTGGACTTTAACGACTTAAAGAGCCATGCACTGAATCTGAGCTTTTCTATCACAAAAGAAATCAAAAGTAATACTGCCCTCTAAATTGATAAAACATGAAACTAAATTGATCCAAATGCACACAAAAAATAACATAACATGGTCCGATTAAACTGAAGTTTTCAAATTGAGTTCTGCCTACAACATTAGATTGTTGTGATACTCAATGATATAATTACAAATATTTATGCATAGTTCACGTCACTGTTCTCTGTGGACAAAGCCAATGTTGCATTAGACACTTTTCTAAAGAGATTTTTTGGACACATTTACTCACTGTTTACAAGACAAGTAATCCAATGGCAGCATCTTAAATTGTGAGCAGACAAGCAAAGCACAAGTGTAATTGGCAAAAGCTTGTTGGAACTGGCTGACCATCCATTCGTCAATCTTCTTCCATTTATCCGGGGTTGGGTCGCGGAGGCAGCAGTCTAAGTAGAGATGCCCAGAATTCCCCCCCCCAGACACTTCATCCAGCCCTTCGGGGGGGTCTTCCCCGAGTTCTCCTCCCGGTGGGACGTGCCCTGAACATCCGAAAAATATGCCCGAGCCACCTCAACTGGCTGACCACTCATAATAATAAAGGCGTCTACCATTAATCATTCTATATGGCAGAGCATTTGGATGAGCTTTCTACCATGTATTCATGTTGTTTTCTCTCCCAAAATATGAGTTGGATTTTGTTACCACTCAACAGACACCCTACCCCCTTCCTGAATTAACAAAACGTAAATGTAAAACTTCTATGGTAAAAAGTCAGTATTGCATTAGCGTGGTGGAACTGATGACATGCATACATATTGTGTCTATTATCGCTATGATATGGACAATTGATGATTAAGGGAATCATGTAGCTGAGATAACATTATGTCCCATAACGTTATTCAAATGTGTTTTGAATGATGTCGTCTCATGTGCTTTCACTGTTCAAATATTAACTTATCTCATACAAAGTCCCTATAATTAGATGAACCAGTTGAACCCGAATAACCCAAACCTCTCTGTGTGTTTGAGGAAAGCCTTTGATAATGGTTACTATGGAGACGCATGTGTGTCTTGTGTTGCCTCTTGTCCAAATTAAAAGCTAACGAACGAACAAGGCTACGGGGGGCAATCATCTGCATACCCACAGGCAACAAGAGGAGCATCTGGTTAGTGCCTCGGCTCAGAGGGAAGAATTTAACAAACATGTATGGAAGAAAAGTTTAGCTCAGACATCCAATTTATTTTGGTACATTGATAGTATTAGTTGGACCAGTGTCTAAACAAATGGATATGGGGGTATGGAAAACCTGCAAATACAGAGGCATGTACAGGTTAAAGTCTTACAAATGTGTCTTGACTGGGAGACATTACACTTGTTTTGACTAAAGTGAATGTGTGTAGCTGACCAGGTTAGTTCTTTTGCGCAACAACACACTGCTATTTTGGGATATACAACATTGGCTGCATCGAGAAACATGCAATATTTAGTACTAACAAGGATTCTTTTTCACAGGAACATGTGTGCTAGATGTTATTATTCTGTCCAGTTGAGTTGTACTGAATCTTGCATAGACTGCTTGTATGTTTTTTTCTGTGTTTAAATGAAAAATGGTCTAATTACATCCATCTGTGTCTGTTTGCTCTGCAAATCCAACCCCCATTATTAGGGAACCGTTTGATTCTTAACGTAGTTGACTTGTATGTATGTTCAATTATTCTTAATACAGAGACGACAATTCAGAATTGACAGGCAGATTAATGAGACACTGTAATTGAACTTAATTTACCATGTAGTAAATCAATCTCAGTCTTTATTTCACAAATTGGTCTGTATCACCTCATTGCACGGACTGGTCACTGCACAGAAAAGTATCATGAACTATTTTTGTTTAGAGTTTATTCAGAGATGTACTGACTTGAGTCTAGTCGAGTTTGACCTCATCTTATGCACAGTGTAACTCTGAGGGCCATAGATTACTAAAGTGTGAAATGTCAAATCAGTGCTAACCCTTACAGAGAGCGAGCAGCCCCTTGACGAGTGTCACTTATTCTTAACCGTACAGAAAGGTACAGCATGAGGCTTCTGCTTCATGCATGAATATTATGGAGATTTTTTTAAGATTCTGTTCTCACAGTGTGTGGAAACTGACTTTTAACAAGAACTACTCACACATTACAACTATGACACTGTGTTGAACTTGTTGAGCACAGTTGTAAAATGTCCATCTTCACAGGACATTCTTTGAGAATCTGAGAGAACCATCCTGGAGTCAATTCCATTTCTGTAGATGCTTTAAGCTTTGGTGGACGTAGAGATTACCTCGAGCTCTGAGTTCAGTTAGATTAATGGGATAGCAAAGAAATCCCCTGTATATACATCTCCCTCCTTTTTTATGTCTCTGTTCTTAGGGAAAGTAGACATTTCTCTGCCATTATTTCTTTGGCTAATGAATATGTGCATTACTTGAGAATGCAAAAAAAATGTAATTGGCCTGTCTTCCTTCTTGATAAAAATGCCTACTTTATATTTTCGTTTTCCATTTCCGATTCACTTGACTTAACAGCTGGCACTAAAAAAAAGAATAATTGGTTGACTTTGAGGCAAAAGTGTGAAGGACAAATGCAGAAACAGCATCCTTGCAACATTCATCAAAGCAGGGCCTGAGTGTGAGAGGAGAGGGAGAGCTCTTCAAGAGGTTTACCTTGAACACGGACTGGGCCAGACTCTGTGGGGCCCAGATGATGTTTTCACCGATGTATAATGTAATTTCAATTAGCAGTGACTATATTTATATGCATCAGTGACACACAGATGCTCCTGTTCAGAATAATTTACTTGCTAGCTTCATTGAATTATTGTTGCTCTGTTTAAGTTAAGATAAACAATGATCAAATATGCATTGCAAAACAACATTTTGCCTTAAGAAAAGTGACATTAAATCACAAATACTGCTACCAGCTATGTTTGTCTTGAGTTCAAAACATAGTATGGTATAACCCTAAACATTCAGTAGTCAACGGGAGCATCCCAAACTGGAGAAGTCCATGTCGTCATGAGCAGAACATTGGTATTTTTAAAAATGTATTTGATTTATACAGCACTTTTCAAAACACTGAAAGTGCTTTACAACTAACACTTTCAATTATTCAATACACTGTCACACACTAGTGGTGATAAAAACTGACGGAGATGTGTCTCTCCAAACACACAATTCATCTCAAACAAAGAAAAGACTTTCTGCAGCCTTTCTACTGTCCAAAGTTAAAGCCCATTTCGACAGTTGTATCTATCTATGGGTCAAATCGTTACTACACCTTGTATTGTCACCATTACCGTTTTCGGAGAGAAATGTTTAACCCTATATGCTTCTATAGCCGTCCCTTTGCCAAAACTGTGGGGATTCTTATGTTAATCCCAGGCAACTCACTAATGGAATACGAGCTCTGACACTGAATGGCCGCTGATCCTGGCTCTCGCAAATCTGTAATATATCTGTATAATATATGGCCTTGTGTAGTAAGCACAATATCAGCCGAGATCATGCAGGACTCTAACTGGTTTTGATTTCTTCCTTAAATAGAAACTGTAAGATGTTTCTAGATTTTCTCGGTGCTTTTATGTCCTTCTTTATGAGTCTCTTTTTTTTTGTGTCCTTTTTCTCTGTCGTCACTAAAATGTTTTAAAAGTTCAGTGTCATAGTCACCATGGCAACTGTCATTTGATTTCCTGCGATGCGGAGACTTGCAGCTGCCTCTGATTCAGGCTTCAGTTGTGTGTCTTTGTGTCTCAAATCAATGCTCCGCTCATGTTTACATTTCTCCTTCTGCTGCTGTCTGCCGAGGATTGTGTGACAGACTCAGATTTCAGTAAAAATAAACTATGTTCTGCAAAAACGCACCAACAGCATACTGTACACAGAAAATATGAAACCACTGTATTTGTAGTACTACTGAAGTAAGATAATGCCATATACTGTTTAAAGGTGTAGTCTGTAAGATTCTATGACCCTGTTCTATGAGGAAGGTAATCTATCATATATATTATTTTACTTCATCCCTTCCCTGACCTCTACAACAACATCTGATCAGATTTTACCCAGATTTGATTTTGATCTTCATCTATTCTGGCCATTCCTTTCAGATTTGCCACAGCCAATCGTTTGCCTCCTGGTAAGCAGTGATTTGCATATTTAGAATAAACTTTACACTGGATGCCCTTCCTGATATCTTGACTTGAGACCTCTATAGAATGGGTTGTGATTCTTTTTGGTTAGATTACTTTTTATTGTGTGTATTGTATAGTTGTTCATATTTTGGGTCACTGTACCAGTTAACTTTTTGGATCTTTTGGTCTCTTGTGTGGTAAAGATTGTGCTTTCTGGAGTTATCAAGAAAGGAACTCCTTTTTTTCAGTTAAATTACGTGTGTTAGTTTCAAATATTTTGACCATATAGAATGAGAAGCCAGATTATGTTGGTGGGACAGAAAAGGGGGTAGTGAATATATAGAGCTAGCAGAAAACACAAATGTTTTGACCAATTGAACCATTTTGACCTCCTCTCAACACGAATATGCAATTTTAAATATCTGTTGTGTACGCTGGTGAAGTCAGCTCCAGTGGTGTGTGCCAGACCAGCGCCCATACTGTTTCTATTTATACAGCCACCACGGACTAGCTCTAGTTTAAATATAGATGCTGAGTCTGGATTCTCTTCTTCATCTGAAATGCATGAATAATTGAAGGCGGAGGAGATGAGGTGGGATTCATTGAGGAGATGGATGGTCCAGGCACAGATTTCCTTTACCTACATTAGTGCTTTACTCAATGGACTTGTGGTGGTGGATCTGCACTTTGAGCATAGTACATCGAACATAGTACATGGAAGTCCAAAATGTCTCGTCTAAAACATTTATCTAGTCTCAAATGAGTTCGGAAGCAAAATATAACAGGTTATTGCTTGAAGTGGTCTGGGTTGAATCACTGAATTATAGAACATTTCAAAAGTATGGACATTGGACAATCATAGTAATTTTTCTTCAAATTTAAATTGATTTCCAAGTGGGGTTTCTAGTGTGCGGAACAAATGGATGAAAAATAGGGATGGACCCATGTAAAAATTCTTGACTGATACAATATTTGAAGTTTGGTCATCATCGATTGCAATACATATATTTTGTACTGGTAGGCTGTTTCCTATATGTTTTTATATAAAGGAAATAAGAACTAAAGCTGTTATAACAGATTTTAAATATTTTTTTTATTCATCCATAATTAGTCATCTGGAAGGTTTATAGGCCAGAATAGAAATTTTCTCTGGATGCTGTTTCTCATCCAAAGCCAAAATGAGGATGTTTCAAATTTTCTGTACAATTTGACAAAGCCCAGTTCAAAAAGTCTGCAAGGTTTTTTTGGAGCTGTGATCAGTCTGTGCTGTTCGAAGTTTGAAGCCTAAGTGCCGTAAAAAGCCGTAGACTAGCGCTAAGCCAGTGCCAGAGTGTGTTTCTAGCTTGATGCCAGGGGAAATGTGGGAGCCTCAGTCTCCTCCCGTCTCCATGGTAACCCCCTCTCTCCTTCGCACAGCAGCAGCCGAGCCCGAGTGCTACATTCAGAATGAGGTCCACATTATATGGTGCTTACAATACAATAACAAACCATTGACAAGATTTACTAAGATTATGTTGACGATTTAGAGATGCTTTTGTTGGGGAAATACTTGAGGCAACCCTTGAGCTTGACTCCTACTTGTATAGCATCGTAATCTAAAGGCTAATTTGTATTCACGGCCCATTGATGAGATTTTGGTAAGATTATGATAAAGTTTTGTTTTTATTGTGGAAAGACTCGCATTTTTTTAACATTGAATATTTGAACTTTGACGTGACGTGTAGTTTGACATTGTGATGTAAAAGCTGATTTGTATTCTATTGACTACATCATTAAAATGATAGCTATATAAGGCAAATTAACCAACCTGATTACCTGATACAAAAAATAAGGTAGAACATCCGCAATCCAGTCTGACCCAAATCTTAAATCTACAGAGGCGGGATGCATACAAATGCTTCAGTGCTCCGAACAAGACGGGGTACAAGACAAATTAGGGAAAGAGGAGCGCAGGAGACTGTCAGACTTGCTTTTCACAGGCAGGTCCACGTAGCCACCTCCTGTCGAGCTTCAAGAGGGTTGTCATGGTGACAGGAGCTGGCAGCCAAGGCGGGGAGAGCGGTGCATGGTTACCCTGTGGCCTCCAAAGCCAAGGGATGGAGGAGAAGCAAGCCTAGGTCATCTTTATCTAAAAATCTGCACAATCAATCATGTTTGTATGTTGTTAATGTTGCCTATCCCAACATCTGGGGGCTTAAGTTGCAGGGCTGACACTAGCAGACACCATTCACTCTCACATTTGTTCACTGGGGGCAGTTTATAGTCACCAATACCCTTAAAACAGCTCTACATTTGATAACCTTGTTACTTTTTTTATCAGCATATTAGGCATATTTTGATGGAAGTTCAATAAAGCAGAAATTGTTCCTTTATTTACTAGCTAAAATTACTCTAAAATAAAACTAAACAAGGACTAAAACAAGGACAAAAAAGGACTCAAATTTGACTTTGGTATGTGTTTATTTCATCATAAAATATTTTCATTCAAGGCTCTAATGGGAAAATTATTATAACGTGTGAGGAAGCTGGAGAGAAGCCACAGTAACACAGGTGATACCCCTTACAATCTCAACTAAGAGTGATAATCTATGCTATATATTAGCAGATCTAAGGTGTGCCCCGAACATGCAGACTGTAGTGTCAAAGGAACTGAGTCTTCCCCTGACAGAGCACTATACTGCTTCTGCTAATGAGAATGGTTCCAAGCGAAGTCCTGGGAGTGAGGGAGTTCCTGAACTGCCATCTGGGACAGGGCCTAGACTTAATGCACTGTGAGAATACAGACCTCTGGGAGAGCTGCAAGGACGGGCCGGGGGCCCACTAGAGCTAGTTTATATTGAAAGAAGTACAGTCTTTATAAGCCATTCCAGCCCAATGCGTTGATGCACTGGTTAAGTGAAGTGCATCTGAAACTCCTGCCATTGAAATTAGTCATACCCAACCCATCATGGTTGTATCTAAAAATAGGTGGACTTTATGATAATCATAATAGACTTGATTGACATAACAATTAAAGACACCCAAAAGCACTTGAGTCCACTGTAACACTCTAACAATCACACTAACTATTATACAATACATCTGAGGCCAAATGGATGACATGGCTTAGCCAAAGACACAACAGCATAGAGCACTGAGTGGGTGCAGGGATCAAACCAGCTTTGTTTATTTGAGTTTTTTGTCTTTCCTTGCCTTGCTCAAGGGTTGTTTTTACTGACAATGTCATCTGCTGCTTCCAGAATTCTGATTGGTTGTACATAATATTTTATCCATTTTCATTTAGAGGTAGTTTAATGTGTTGATTTTGTTCCACCACAACTAGAATCAACAGGGACTATAAATAGTACAGAAATAACTAGAATTGGGTTGACCAGGCAAGTCTTCATGCACCAAAAGTCACCCCATAGTAATTATATCAATCCATCGTTGTTCTCGTCTGCAGATCATAACTCAAAAACAAATTGCCTGATCAATATTAAAGTGTTCAATTAATTAACTAATTAATGCCATGAAGCATTTTAATTGAGCCATTAATCTTGTTGAACATAAACAAAATCACATTAATTTTGGCACGGTGATCCAGGCTAGTGTATATTTAATGTACATAAGCAAATTACAGAGGTCAAATAAAGAATGCCTCAATAGCGCCCCCGTGTTTTTGATCTCTATGTGGCAGCTGATATTCAACTTGCTGTCGGGGGGGACAGGCCTAGTTTTTATTCGTAAACTTTACTTGTTCTGTGATTTACAATGTGCAAAGTTCAGGGTCTTTTATTCTCTTGGGAGGAGACTGATGAATGTATTTGACCGTGACAAAACTTGCGTAGTAGAAAGGGAATTAATCACAGTTGCTGGACCATATCTAACACTTAAAAGACCAGCATTTCCTTCCTCAAAAAGGCAACACACACAGCAGCCTAAGCACTGTTACAATGCAAATACCTGTTACAATGAATGATTGAATTATGACCCAGTTCTTTTGAATCCCAAATATTCTTTTTTATTTGGTTTGTATTAGAAGTGGGAACAAAAATTTACATCACAATATTTTACAAAATTATTACAGTATGACAGTACATTGGGTTATGTTCAGTATGTTTAGTGGTAATACATTTGCATCTACTTATGTAGCCACATCTGCCTTGGGGCAGTCTGACAGACGCATGGCTGCCAGTTTGTGCCTCCGACCACCACCAATCACCAATCACCAATCACACAACCACTCATTTCCACATTCATTCTTAGGCAATGTGGGTTAAGCGACCCTCTGGTTGCAGGGCAAGTGCCTACCCACTGCGCCACTGTTGCCCCAAACTGCTTTTACATGTATTTAAATAGGGTCACAAGCTCAGATGAGCCTGATGTCTGCTTTTCTTTCTCTTGTTGTTTTCTGAACCTAAATATTTGCAAAACAGGTTGAGATTGGTCATCTGATAAATCAGTGCATAATTATATCATGGTCAAAAGATGTATTGTTAAAAATAAATAATTGTATTCATTATTATTACAGTATATGGAAATGTATAAATATTGATATTTAGCATGACCCCAGTTTGTTTTCTCAAAAGTCTTTAAAAGCTTCTCAAAGTCACAGGGAAATGACAAAGTGTGTGCCCATGAATGTGTTGAAGCATGTTCTCAGTATACCAGATGGGGTTTTCACTGGGATTAATAAGCTTTGGTGTCACCTTGTCCCTGAGATGATGCCTGTCTGAGCAAAGTACGGTGGCTGTGGAGGGACATGACAGTTTGCCATAATCGCGACAGACCAGAGGCTTTGTTTCACATCACTCTGGGATTTCCTGTCAATCTGCAGCGCTGCCTCTTACCCTTTTACTCATGTCCTTTCTCTACTCCAGATACCCCTGCTCACAGCTCCCCTTTAATAGGCCATCAAGAAGGATTCACTGAAAGTCACATACTTTTTATGTTTGATCTAGTTCTAAAAATAGATCAAGACAAGTGTTTGGTGTAGCCACTATTGAAATGTTTTAGATGTCCTGGTCCAGACTATATATACTCTCCTTTGTCCTTGTGTAGTGCTTATCAGTGTATAGCATAAACTGTTTGTATCACCTACTCTTTACTATACACGCAACAGTGTTGTTCAAACTTGACGCACTATTGAACTCACTATTGAACTCACTATTGAACTCACTATTGGACGCACTATTGAACTCACTATTGAACTCTGAGATTCTGAGTAAATCGAACATAACCATGTCGTTTAAATGTCCTGACCCGGCAAAGAAGAGATTCGAATCCACCACTCTTCCTTTTATTATTTAAGCGTAAAATCAGATGCAGTTTTGAATGAGAGGAAGTTTCCCCACAATTTGACATTTTGGGAATTCTTTTGGGGAGTGAAAAATAAAAAAAACTGTGTTTACTTGATCATTCAAAGTAAAAAAAATCTATATAAGTGAAGTTTGAGGCCCTCCTTCAATTCACTTCAGTGTTATAAAGCTTCTCCGGGTTTGTTTTTGCACCTGACAGGATTGTGTGTTGTCAGATGCAAAAACAATGCGTTAATATCATTCTGTAAGATCTTAAAATTCTCATATCTCCACCCTGGTCTCACTGGGGCCTAACATCTCCTTTACTTTAAGAGTTTGATTTAAATAAGTTTCCTCCGGGGCACGAGAGAGAAAATACAAAGATAGATAGATTATTATTCATGTCTGCCACGACGCTATGGCAACAGTCCCTCCCACACTGATTGGTTGCAGATAAAGTCACGCCTCTTAAGCTATCACTTTTAATCTTGGAGCAGATTTGGACTTATTAGACTATTGTTCAGAAGACACTGTCGCTGTTGGCCTATTTGTGCTCACTTTGTGCCATGAATTGCTCAAGATAATTTACAATAAGAAAAACATTTCTCTTGTTCACCACAGCAGGCTTTGGGTGATTTGTTTGAAATGGTTTGTGTTTAGCCATAGATTCCACAAAGAGGCGTGTGAGGTAAGATAATAATATGACACAATACCTAACAAAGTGAATCCCTCAGGTTTAAAATGCTTACAGGTGCCAGTAACCTATCTGGTAATATATGACATCATGTGAATGCATTACCAATATTTATATGCAAATTCCACAAATGGCAACACCTTATTTTACAGGTGTATTTAATTACATTGTATTTACCTCCTTAGGTGCAATGTAACACACTGTGCAACAAACTGTGACCTAACCTTAACCCTAAACCAAACAACTTTTGTTTTCCGAAATCCCGAGATGATAGAATAATAATAGAAAACAATGTTGTTGTTTTCTCATTATAACCACTGAATTATCTTGGGATTCCTGGGTCTCAGCCAGTGGCGTTCTGTGAGTCTTTCTGGAAGTTCTGCTCTCTCAGCTGAAGGTCTACCATTTTTCATTTTTTTGTATCCTTCAAGATATGCACTGATGACGGCCTGTATGAAGGCCTTCAGTGGCTTGTGTGAGGCTCGGATACACGGGGTGTAAATAATGTGTGAGTTTACCACACTTATGCTGAGGAGGGCATTGAAGATGCGGTTATACCATTTTGTGTTTTAAAATGTAGATTTTCATTCTCTGGTCCGCTCTGTCTACTCCACCCATAAAGCGGTTATAGGTGTCCATGCAGAGCGGTCTGTCGATACACCACCATCAAGTTCTGCTCTTCTAGTAACCACAGAGTTACCATGACGATAGGACAACAGTCTGACACATGCCAATAGTCTGCCCTTTCTTAGAAACATCGGTGGGTCACCCCTCTTCAAAGTTAGCTTGTCTTTTTTCAGTCCTCCAAGCACCCCCCGCCTATTTACTCCAACTGTCCCACACAAGCCAATGCTTTTTTCATCCAACTCATCAGCAAGGGTCGGTGAGGTGTAATAGATGTAGCTATCCTTGTGCCCATTCCCTGCATATGGGCCCAACAGGTGATGAACAAAACACTTGGTAGCACCAGTTTCACCAGAATCACTTGCCAGTGTGAAGTGACCACTGCAGAACATACCTCATAATGCTTTCACTCAAAACATATGCTCTGTAGCAATATTAATCTGTCTAATCGTATATATTGCTTCAAGATGGACTTCTGTCCCAGACGATGTTTCTCATGGAGCCAGATAAATAAATAACTTAATTAATAACAATAACTGTACACTTTTCCAGGGCAGACAGGAACAACACCACAGAGATTAAACTAGGTGCTGCTATGGGAGCAGTCAGGAGAACCACATGATAGAGGGATCCACTCACAGACAGGCTATAGACGTGTCCAGGACTGATGGATGAGGTCCTTGTGCTAAGAGAGCTCAATATGTGTGTATGGATGCAGCAGGTTTAGGGGGACATCCAAGTGAATGAGGAGATAGATTATATATAATATATAATATACTAGTATATACTGTAAAAACACAACAGTGATTTTTGACTATTTTGTTACACTCAAATATATAGCCCTAAACCAGGTTTGAAACAGGACTTAACCAAGACTAAACAAGATCTAAATCAGGACTTAACCAGGACTAAACAAGATCTAAATCAGGACCAGGACTAAACAAGATCTAAATCAGGACTAAACTAGGACTTGTATCAAAGTGGAATAAAACAGGGTCTAAACCAACTGTCCAAACAAAAACACTTGTGGCTCTAAATTGAACTAAATCAAGACTTAAAATGCTAAAGACGCACATTTTGTTGCATATTCTGAAAGACCTCTTTTCTTTATTTTCCACAGAAGGACATTCATTCATGTGGGTAAGCGTTATAAGTGGGTCATGAATAAATAAGTCTCATACTTAATCTAATCCATTAGCTCACTGGCTCTGTACTGTGATCAAGCCCCATACAGTTAGAAAGATATCTATTTTAGGCTCTGCTCACATTCACCTAAATACAACTTCCAGGCCACTTACACATGTGGCTACACTCAATTTATTAATCTGTCTAGGTATACCATGTGTCTTTTTTAATTTGGGCTACACAATATCTGCTTTTATGACAATAACAATATGTCATGCCGCTTGAGATAGACGTGATGGCCAATAATTATATCGGCGAAATGACGATATTATGGAATCACGTCGGTGTTCGTCCGCGTCCACAGATCCTAGCTGTGAATGCGATAACTCAAAAATGAATTGCCAGATCAGTTTCAACATTTGCACACAGGTGCATACCATAAAGATGCCAAACTGTATCGATTTGGGTACTTCTTCGATGAATATTAATTAAGTAATTAAATAACTAATTAATTACGGGCCAAAACGCAATAACTCAAAAAGTATTTGCTGGAACTTTTTCAACTGTTGCACACAGGTACATATCATGAAGATGCAGAACTGGATTGAGTTTGGTACATCTTCAATTAATGACAATTAAGTAATTTACTATTTAATATTTTGATGCACTTTTATTGAGCCAATAATCCTGCTGAACATAAACAAAATCGCGTGAATTTTGGCACATTGATCCGGGCAATTGTATACTTAATGTACATAGGCACATTACAGAGGT
>JAVQKC010209863.1:0-38148 GCA_036025475.1 Philypnodon macrostomus | reverse complement strand
GTGAATACACCATTAACGTTTGAACAATGTTGAGAGTTATTGTGAACGTGTTTAATAAAGTTTGACTGACTGACTTGTCTGACTGTTTTGTTTCGCTTAATGCGCCTTATGGTCCGGTGTGCCTTATATATGAAAAAAGTTAGAAAATAGACCATTCATTGACAGTGCGCCTTATAATCCAGTGCGCCCTATAGTGCGGAAAATACGGTCAATAAACATTCACGTAAGGGTAGAAAAGTGTTTATTTAGACTGTATTGATAACTAGACAACCATGTAATTAAAATATAAATTATAAAATAAAATAAGTAGTTAGATAGGTGGGTAGTCACCAAAATATGAATCAAAGGTATTATTACATAAAATAATATTACTCACAAAGAGCTAAAGAATGCTACATAAACCTGTCACTACCTACCTCTGCTAACAGATATAAGCAAGATTCAAAAGTTTCAAAAATGACCTAAACAAACTTGTTCCACAAGCTACTAAAAATAAACTAAACCTACACAGTGGTACTTTGGTCTCTGAATTTCTCTTTATTGTTCTCTTCTTCTCTGGCTGTCATGCTCCCTGTCTGGCACAGTGGAGGCGAGGTTGGAGGATGCAAGGGAGAACAAAGTGCATGCCATGCCCTTCTGCACGAATCATCCGAAAGG
Organism: Philypnodon macrostomus; assembly: GCA_036025475.1. Classification (NCBI taxonomy): domain Eukaryota; kingdom Metazoa; phylum Chordata; class Actinopteri; order Gobiiformes; family Eleotridae; genus Philypnodon; species Philypnodon macrostomus. The sequence continues at coordinate 37,491 of JAVQKC010209863.1, read as the reverse complement.
CGACAAAAGTACTGCCTCAACAATGACTGTGTGTGCGTGTCAACCTAACACAAACAAATGGACACTGCATCCTTTTGATACCCATTCAGTTCACATTTTGTGTTAAAGTTCCCTGCACTTTACTCACAAACACACAATCGGAAGCGTGCAATTAGTGACATCCCTATGGTGCACTATTGTCGTTTCCACAGTAACTCTCCCCCAGCCATGATGTCATCAGTACGAGGCACAAAAAAAAAGAGTGCATGTGAGGGACGAGTGGTGAGCTCATGTCTGAAACAGTATCCGAGGGAGACAAAGGAAATCTGTAAAGATATAAAATGAGGTATTTGGAAGATAATAAAATAAAAAGCTTTGTGGTGTGACAAGAGAACGAAGAATCTGGAAAGGAAGACAAGTAGCAAATAGAAGTTAATTTAATTTCTTATATATTTTATACCAAAACTGACAGTCAGACTTGATTCTTGTCATAAATATTCCAGCAACTATGGGCCTTAGGTGGGGAACATGGCCATTTAATCACAGGGCTGACACAGAGACATACACAAAAAGTCACCAAAAAATTTTTTGGGATGGTGGAAGGAAGAGTGCCCAAAGGACGCTCCAGACCATTGCACATTTATTCAAATCATCAGCCAACATTTCACTTCTAGCATCTATTTAGAATTTACATAAAAAATGCTTTGCACAATCCTGAAAGTCAGTTCCATTACGCAGATGGAGTCTCTTTCAACAAAAATCAATTTCTTAATAATATTTTTTGCATTCATTTATTTTCCCGTCAGCGTCTGTCTTTAGTTTGAGTTTGGCGTCTAGCAAAACATATTGATATAGAATGTTAATGGCTGCAGAAATCTGCAGAAATCAAAAGAATTATACAAAAAAAAGAGAGTCTATTTTAGCATTCACATATGGCTCCAAATTCATGTGTGTCAAATTGCCATCTGTAAAGTGAATGAGGAAGAATTGTGTCGACAGACAGTGTAAGACAGTGAATGGGACTAATTCTTTGCTACACAGGCATCCAGTACATTATGCAAAGATAAACAGAGGAGAGTCACATCAATATACCATGTAATCATATTAGAGAGAGGGATTGGTACATATGTGGTATATGCTTACTGTTTCATGCTTTACTAGAATAGCAGCTGGTGGAGGTGGAGCCTCAGTGACTATGGGCCTTAGGTGGGTACACCCTGGGCAGTAGGTAGTGCGAACACAAATTCACCCACAAACTTTCCCAGATCAGACAGGAAATCTCGCAAAACCTCTCGAGATCAAAGGCGACTTCAAAGTATACAGACATGGCATTAACAATAGATTGTGGACTCTTTTTAACCGAGAAAAAACAATATCAAAAGAAAAGGCGTTGGTTAAAGGAGTGGAGACAGCACCTGGGCTCTACCTGCTACACTATGATATGGATTCCCCTCTGTGCTTCCTCTTAACGTCCCCTTGATTTCTGAAAGGCTATATGTCACATTCAACAGGCTGCGTGCCATGGATGCATTATAAAATGTATTAAATGCTAAAATAGATTCATGGTGCATGCTCGTTTGTCCTTGGGGCACACCCCACACGCTGCGTTATTGGGCCAAGACAATCCAACATGTTGGATATCCCCGATTTGAGATCGGAGCAGTCCTGACGTCCTTCCGAGCAGATCAGACAACTCTTAACACACCACACACAGCAGGAATATCTGATAAGATTATCTTTAAAATTATTATTTTCCCGTGTGAACCAGGCATTAAAGTGGATTCTCAGCTCTGATTTGATTTAATTTTATATACTGTAAGCCATTCACTACTGTCAACCTGCATGCTGCTACAGTTACAAAATGTGCTAAAAAGCCTGTTGTTGCTAATCCTGCAAACTACTAAATGAAGCTGTTAATGTTATAGATTTGTTTATCTCCGAGTTAACAACTGGAAGGCGTCAACCCTTTTCGAGTTCTGAGCTCCAACTTCTGAGCTCCGAGGACAACTGGAATGCAGCATCAGGTCCAACTCTAGAGAGCTTAGAGATATGTACTATCGGTGCAGTACACGCGTCGGCCCGAGTGAGCGCTGTTCAACGGCCAAAACAGAAACCCAAACTGAAGTTTTAAAAGCGTCACAAGCTGTAAATTCAAAGACAACTCAAACCGTTTACATCATTTCTGTATTTGTAATCTATACAATTATACAACTGACCATCAAAGGTCCTGAACTCAATCTGATCTAAAGTTTTACAGTATCTAATGTAAAAATAAAATACTTAAATGGGCGGTTAGTCCTGAGCCGCTGCAATTATTAGCACATAGTGGAGAGGAAACCTGGGGGGGAACATGCAAACTCCACACATAAATAAATAAACAAGCAAGCCCATAAATGATAATGATGTGTTTTAGAGTCAACAGCAGAAGCACTAACTGCTCTGCTACTATGCTCTACCCTGTAGCTTAAATACTAATAAAATATAAAAACAAAACAGATTTTGACTTTGAAGTTGACAGCCATCAGTTAGTAAATTTAATGTTCTAAATAAATCAATTGTTGTAGATTGCAGCAACTATGGGCCTTAGGTGGGGTACACACTGATCAATGGTGCATAATAAACACATGTACTTAGTATTATAATTCAATTGGTTTCTTAGATTTATTTATAGTCACATAAAGAGTGTGCTCTATTTAATCTCATTCGAACCTGTATCTTTCCCTATACACTTGCTTGACTCCATGCAACACAACCATACATTTCTGTCTCATAGATTTGGTGTCCAATCACTAGGCTCTCATGCAAACTACCATTCCCCGGTGCAAGTGTTATCCTTACCGGCACTAATAGCCTATGACACACTCTCACGACTCCCAAAGCACTGGAATTATTTTTTATGTCACGGAAAAAAGGGGTTTTCTTTAGATTTGTCACGCAATTCTCAACACAACAAACACAACAACAAGCTCTGTGAAATCTTAATTCCACTTCAGATCCTCTAACAGATGAAGCCACCAAAAAAGCTCATTATTGGCTTCAACATTCTCAACCTATACTGTCTCATCCCTTAGCTTGGCTCACTAGCTGTTTATCTTCATCATTCAAACAGAAGACGTCTCCTGGTTATCCATAGCAAGAATGACTGAAACAAATACAAACTGACCAACATTTCACATAGAAATGAGTCATACGCTGAATGCCGTGTTTAACATTGTGAAGAATATTTGGGGCGGCAGGGGCGCAGTGGGTAGGCGTTCACCCTGCAACCAGAGCAGGGCTCACAAAATCGCTAGCCCGTCGTCCCGGGGCTAGGACTTTTTTTAGTCAGGCTACCAAAACAAAAACGAGCTCTGCCAGACGGGATATTGCCAGAATAAACAAAATTTAGACCACTTGTGATCAATTCTGAGCCTTAGGTAAACCTCAGAGCCTAAGACTAACCCATGTAATCATTAATATTAAAACCCATAACTGCTATATTTCTTACAGCACAAACCAGCACAAACAAATTAGATAGTTTTCCATAAATTTTGTGTTTGATGGGGTGCCAAATTCTGATAGGTCTGATAACGCGCACACACAAAAACAGGAGCAGCGTGCCCGAGCGTTGACGTCTGCAGTCCCTGGTCAGGTGTGTGGCAGTAGGGAAGAGATCGACAGGTGACGTGAGAGCGTTATTCATACCTGTGAGTGTCTTGTTGTTAGTAGCCACTAAAGCAGAGCTTATTGGCTAACTTTAGTCTATATCACCCCTCTCTACATCTCTGTGGAGCAGCCTTTGCGAGACCTGCAGAGGGTAGCCGGTTCGAATCCTTGCCCTAGCGTATACTGTTGTTGTGTCCCTGGGCAAGACGCTTAACCCGCATTGCCTATGAATGAAAGTGGTTGTGTAATTGGTGTTTGGTGGTGGTCGGAGGGGCTGTAGGCACAGACTGGCAGCCATGCCTGGTCACACCAGGTAAACTGTGCCTACACAAGCAGCTTACCACCACTGGGTGTGACTGAGGAGTGAGTGAATAATGTAATTGTAAAGCATATGTGAGTCTTGAGAAAAGTGCTATATAAAACTGATGCATTATTAAGTGCAGAATGAGATATAAAACTATTCTTTATTCAGTATTGTGAGGGGCTGGTGTTGCCCATGGATGTGGAAAAGTGCTGGGATGTAATATCAATCCCCACAAGTGCCGCTGTATTTTCTAATAGTAAGTATTGGTCTAAAAAACTCCCTTACCTATACAGTCACACTGCCTCTGTAGCCACAGCTGTTCTGGGGCAGACAAAATTGGGGCAACTGGCCACAAATCCAACACAATGCTCACACATTCAAACAGGCACGATGGGTGAAGTGTCTTGCTCAAAAACACAGAAAAATAAACTGGTTGGAGTGAGAATTGCACAACCACCAGAAAGTCCTTGCCATAGAAACCTCAGACAATGACATATATTATGTTTAAAGTGGATATACACTCTGTGATTAAGACACATATATAGCAAACCAAGGTTAAGTACGAGTTAGTGAACCTTTGGCAGTCTAGCTAAAGCTCTCATTACCTGCCTCTTAAAGCTCTATGCAATCCTTTCATCCATCATCTTCCTACAGACACATACTGTATACCTGGCTTCTTTATCGCCCACTTATTTGCTTCCTTTAAGCTATCTGCATGCCATCTGCAACTATTAGATTACCACACTATAGCTGTTCTATTTCTACATAAAATCCCTGAACATTACATAGATACTGCTGTCCTTTGGCAAGATATTTTATCTAAAATGAAAAAAAAAATTAAGCATTTATTTCTTTTTAATCAAAAAGTTAGGAATTTTTGACATTTGAGTAAAAATGGAACGTGTTCATGCCACAGCGATAAGACAGTACAGTGAACGTATGGTATTTAAGTAAAACCAGGTGATAGTGATTTATAGGTTATAGCGCATTTTAGGACAATTCTGTAATTTCACCAAAAAGTCAAATATCCCTAACTTTTTGTGACTAGTATAGTTACAGCAGTACTTACCAATAAGCTCCTTGTTCCTTACGTCTAGAGCCATGTTTCTGAGAGCCGTAGCCACAGCACACACTACTTTGTCGTTGTCTATCCTCAGTAACTCCACCAGGATAGGCAGGCCTTTCTCTTTACGCACTGCAGCACGGATATACACTGACCACTATAGGAAGAGGTACAGAAGAACATATGTAGTTAATACAAAAAACACATACTTAATAATAGTTGGTGTTGGATATTCTGATAATTATATCGGCAAAACGATATTATGGAATCACGTTGGTCCGCATCCGCAGATTGTACGTGTGAACGCGATAACTCAAAAACAAATTGCCGGATCAGTTTCAACTTTTGCACACAGGTACATATCATAAAGACGCTGAACTGTATTGATTTTGGTACTTCTACAATGAATGTTAATTAAGTAATGCGTTTCACCGATATAATTACAAAGCAAAAGCTTTAGGTTGATTATATCAGACAACAAAATGGACCATAAACCACAAATTCATTTCAAAAAATAATTTATCACCAGAGTGAGATGATTGTTTGTCCTCGCCAAAAGCTTAGCAGGCAGCGAGTAGAGAGTGCCAACAGTACGCCAACACATCCTCTTCAGAGACTGTTAGCAGCAGCCCTGCACTGTGAGCCAGGAGGGGGAGAGCTCCAAACCAGACACAACAAAACACACATATACCCACATACACACATGTGGAGCAAGGCCCAAAATAGAAAAGTGATTTCCTGAAGACCACCTGCCCTACATATTATCTCCTTTCTCATTGTTTCTCTCCAGCCTAGTCTTCCATCTCTGTCCAGAAACTTGCCCAACCGTGATACACCGACCTCTATGCAACTCAGCCCAGAGAAAAACTAACTTGGATTTAAAGCCCACTTCCTGGTGCAAGCGTATTATTTCAAGGTCATTCTGAGTCTAAACCCTCACCTTTATATGCACTGGCCCTCATGGCTAACACAGCTTTCTGTAATTCCTTCCAATATGACTCTGTGACTCATACATTATTACCATTGAGCTGCTCCCATTCGTCAGCTGCTGTTGAACTGTGCCTATGCTCCCCAGAGTGCTGGAGCTTGAGATCTGTACATTATTACAGTAATTGTATTCCTACTGAACAATATTAGCTTCCATAAAAACACAGTCCAAAGAATTGGTCGAAATATTATATTTTTGGATTGTATTTATTCAACCATCAAGTCAGTCCGTTTAACAAAAGGTGTTTAATTGTATATTTCTTGAAATCACCTTTCTGGGAGCTGTAGCTTTTTCTCTAAAAATCTCATATATATGTTATCTTGTTATGCTCACAACTGCTCCGGCTCCACAACAATAAAAAGTAGCAACAAAGTGGGGTTTCTTTCTTCTTCTACATAAAAAGTGTCTTCAGCTCCTGAGAAGGTCAGTGCCCCAGTATACATGAATACTCATGCTCGAATGGAACAAAATATAGCACCCTGCATGATAAATGGTTGAAAACTCTCCCTTTAACAGACATAAGAATAGTTTCAAGTAGAATAATTTTATCTCTATAATACTTAATTCACCAAGAGCTAAACGAAAAAGTCAAAAGGATTGAGCGATCTACCTTCCAACTGCCTGCAGCCAGGTTTTGCAGTGCCCCGGCCGCTCCCTCCAGGGTGTCGGGATTAGAGCATTCAGACAGCAAGGTGAGGTAGGGCTTGACAATGGTAGGGTGCCACAGCATCTGGACTCCTTTTGGGGGCTCGGGGGTGTCTGGAAAGGGACCTACGCCATCCCACTAAAGCAGCAGAGAAAACACAAGCAGATTTTTATTTTTGTTCATATTTTTGGCTTCAATTTGATGGTTAAATAAATGTGCTTTAAAGTTGAGTAACACAAAGAAAGGATCAACCAAGTTTAATCAGCTATTTTATATTTGAGCTTGTCAAACAATATGATGAATAATAAAGATAACTCTTTATGAAATATGTCAGATAATTAAAGTAAATCAAAAGTATATCCATGCCATGTTCACATAAGAAATACATAACTAAAAAATAATTTAAAATCTACGTCTAACAATGAAATCTTTCTTCCACACATTAAAAAGAATATCACTTATAATTAGTTTACACAGACCATAAGTTCCAAAGCAGTACACAACAAATAATTATTATGTAAACAAATCAAAACAATCAAATACATTTCAGGAGAATGTTCTTCTCTGCACTGGTTAAAGTTAAAACACCATTTGGGAATTACAAGATCACTCAAAACATAATTATACCAGGATGACTGCAAATAAACGTGAAGAAAATCGTGTTTCCAAACAGAACACCCTGACCTATTCAAAAGTAAAAAAGACCTGGGTAATATTAAGTAAATCACTGGCTGTACCCCTTAGTCTGTTATTTATCACATATAATGACAGTGGAGGGTTAGCAGGTTGGAAAACGCTAACAGAAAAGACAATTGAATTTGAACAGAGAACACATCATTCTCGCTTTGAGCTGTAACACCAAGAGCTCTGCATCTCACAGCCCTTTTCCTCTTTTTCTGCTAAAATGAAGTCTCTTGATGGTGAGATATCTTTGTAGAGTGACATGCCCACGTCTTTTTTCAGAAACCTGCAGCTATTCCCTCTCTCTCTCCTCTACCTTTGTCATTTATATCTCGTCCCACTTTCCTTTACTGTTGATCGCCCCTTATATCTCTTAATGTATTGTTCCACTCTCTTTCATTGCCATGCTCATTCCCTGTTTACCTCTTCCTGTCTATTCTATTTCTATCCTTTCCCCTCGACTTCTCCGGTCCCTACTGACCTCCTCAGTTTCGCTTGGCTGCCTTTCCCCTTCTCGTGGTCTCAAGGTAAACTAGGCTAGAGTGTATCTTGAGAGAGGTGCAGTGAAGTGTGAATGCATGCATGTTTTTATTTAGACAAAGATCCACTGATCATCAAATCAAAGCTATTTATGGAGGCAATATAAAATTTTAAAGCATACAGTATATTTTGCCGTTATGGGGAAACAGAAACATTAAGTAACAGTGCATTTCTATATACAAATAAATGATCTAGTCACTGGGGCGTTAGTCCGGAGGATTCTTAAAATGTGACCCTTGTCTATAATGTAAAGTAGCCAATCATAATTATTCATTCATTATTATAACTTCCCTCCCCTGTTACTACTTTGACCAATAGAAGTCAAGCTTTTGAGTGGTGTGGCAGCTCATACAAACTCTGACTTGATTATGCTGTAGAGGTCAGGGGAGGGACTAAAACTCAACTACTACTGGTCAAGCATTTTTTAAACATTTTAACCAGTTCTTATATTAGGAAACCTCCAGGCTACAGCTTTAATGACACATTTTTTGTTATTTGTACTGAGTATACCATTACTAATGTACCATGCCCCAGCCAATACATTTGGAAATGTAATATTGACCTGATGATTATGAGAAATGCACTCTGCAGCACAGAAAATTAGTTTAGTGCTGGTTTAGGTCTGCAATGTCTGGCACTCAATACTAACAAATGAAATAATACATTCACATTAGAGCACCTGGTCAGATATCAAGTGGACAATGCCCATTCTTGAAAACCTCACAGGTGAGCTCACAAGCGGGGCTGGCATCACTGCTCTACAGACATTTCAGTAATAGTTTAAAACAGTAGACGCCATTATTTTAGCTCCTGGCAGGTTGCTGTTTGGCCTCGGTGTCTGACCTTCTAATACATGACTAAGCAGACTACTTTAGAGTCCAACTAACTTTCTCTCACTGTCTGTCTCCCAATTTGTGTCTGTCCATATCACTTTTAGGCTGTCAGTACCCACACACTGTATAGAGCGTAGATACACTGTGTTAAAAGTTGCTGTCGTTACTGTTTTCTTCCATCCTTGTTAACAAAATATAGGTGTAGTCTGTAAGTGTAAAAAATGTGACCCCTTTCTATAATATAAACAACGTAATCTGTCATAATTATGGTTTTACTTTAGTCCCTTGCATACAGCAACATCAGATCAGACTTTGAGGGTTACCACTTTGAACAATAGTTCAAAGAGTTTGTTCTTTAGTCCCTCCCCTGGCCTCTACAGACAATCTACTTTACATACTAAAACAGGGTCAGGTAGTAAATTCTAATCATTTTTATAAAGATTTCAATAGAGATGTGTCAATGTGGGAACCAAACATAAAAACACTCAACATGGGCAATAAAATAGTTATGAGCCAATAGATAATATTGTAAGTTGATGCCATTATTGAGTATTTACCAAACATGTCAACAAAGAAGCCTGTGAGAGTTATTTTTTCCAAATTGAGAACTTTTGTATTGAACACCCCCACCTGCTCAGATCCCTTCTTTTTCTTCTTCTTCTTGCCCCAGCATCCAGAGCTCTCTCCATCACGACCATTAGCATCACAGAGCAAACCGTCCAGCTCCTCCAGGCCCCCCTGCTGGCCGTGGGAAGTTTCTGCCGCCAGCCGATATGATAGGTTCCTTAAAATGCACACGCAGTTTTCTACAGTCTAAAAAAAACCCCAAGAATTAAGTTACATTTTTATACTATAGATGTCCCAAATACATAGAGGTAAACCAATAAAGCAGAGAGCAGAAAAATAATCACAAAGATAATAAACTTCAGTCTTTAGTTAGCTTTGACTTTGAAATGAGATTACATGAAACTTAGGAAAATGAGGAAAAATGACACAACCCAATATATTTTACCACACTCCATTAAACAACCAGTTTATGGACACACCCGGCGGCGATGAAATGAGCAAGACAGATTACAACAATCAATGCTGTCTGTGCTTAGGTGTGTTCTTTTGTACAGTGTGGGAAGTCGTCAAATGGAAATTAACAAAGACAAATCGTCCATCTTCTCAGCATCGGACCGTTTGTTTACTCAAAAACAACTAAGCAGTGTAATTGAACAGGCCCAAGAGATGCAACCATCAAACCAATGTCCCACTCCAGTGAACTGCAGAGGGAATCCTAACTCTAATATCATTACAGAATAAATAGTTACATATTGTTTACTCTTTTCTGTGGCATTTTATATTGTAATCTCTTACACAAAAGTGTACCAATATAGTTAAGTAATCTACTGCTTCACCTACCACTTATTCTGGTAACAGTAATTGACTGAAGCCTTTCCCAGCAACTATAGGTCCTAGACAGGGAACAGCTTGATGCGCATCAAAAGACAAGCATTCACTCTCACATTCATTCACCGGGGGCAATTTAGAGGCATTCAGATGAAGCCAGAGTACTTGAAAAGAACCTAAAGTAACACAGGGAACACATGCAGACTTCTCCTTTTTCATATCTTCCAACAATTGACAAAAGCAGGGGAAATAAATTGCCAGATTTGCATAGAAAAGTCTTTACAACTGGGATGAGCATGCTGCTAATGTGCATTATATTTACAACTGTGACCACTTGCGGGTCGAGAGCTGCCAATCAGTCTTTGTAAGTATGTCGACTTGAGCACTACTATGGTGACTGCGGTCAGCAAGTGAAGTAGGGCCAGACGGTTAAACACTGATTAAAGATCGCCATTTAGAAAGGCTGGGGACAGGGGGACCTTGAGAAGTCAACCATCCACGACACTGTTTATGTAGTATTGACTTCCCCACATATACTGACTGATACACCTAGAATAGTCCTCAACTCAGAAACAGCAGAGGAAATAATGACCCCATTTGACTTGGACAACTTGGCAATAGTGAATTAGCAATACAGCGTTTCAATTTGTGAGGCAACAAAAAATAAACTGCTGATAAACTGTGTTCCTGGAAAACGAAATTCATCTTTCTTGTAACTGCTGACAGTGAAGTCTGATGACATTTGGGGGAAAAGACTTTTTCAACTTTGGTAATTAACATTAGACTTTTGCACTATGCAGTAACAAAGCTCTTGGCTTAGTCCATGGCAGTTTTCTATTGTGTAGAAATTGGGGAGTTATCTAAGTATATGAAGCATCAATACATAATAACAAATGATACAGGGAACAATATAACTTAAGCTAGTGTTTCTCCACTTTCAGGGGATTTATATTCTTTGGTGTTTCAATTATGTTTCAGTCTTTTTTAATGTAATGCTATCATTGACTTACAGTATGTTACCTTGCATTGTCCTTTTGATGATGCTTTTAGACACAGCAACATTCTGAAATTTTTTCAATTCAAATATTTGGTTACCCAAAAACGGAACCCAATTCATTATGAAATCTGTCAGAATTATCCCTCCCCTGGCCTCTACAGCAACATCAGATCAGACTTTGGGGTTACCACTTTGACCAATAGAAGCGGAAGGCCACAGACTCTTTCATTATGGAAAATTGTGTTGCTGTCTTTCCAGGACTCCCTTGAAAAAGAGATTTGCAATCTCAATGGGACTTTGCTGGTTAAATAAATAAAAAATAAAAAATAAAAAATCATAGAACTGGGTCAGAAAGTTTAAAAACATAGACCCAACTGTACTTTTGACTATTATGTTTCTCCATAATAATGTCAGTATTCTTTTTTGCTTTTATTCCGTTTTAGCACCAGATTTTTCACTATTCGGATTCAACAAATGTTCAAAATGATATATACATTTTAAAATTCAGGCTTAGTCATGGCCCCTCTGGTATTCACAGTCTTGCACACACCTTGCTGTCGATCTCGCTGCTGCCCAAAGAGGTCTGGATGACGTATAGTAGAGCATCTGTCAGGCCGTCGCACTCCCTCATCCTCCGCCTCGCCTCTTCGCCTGCTGAGCTCACATTTCTGCAACAAACACATGCAAACTCGTTGGTTGTGACTTTTGCCAACAGAGAGGATAGAAAAACAAATGAAGGGAAGATAACACAAGGGGACAGATGAAAGAAAAAAAATACTGCCTGCTAAACGAGTGGGAGAGTGAGAGACGCGGGAGAACCTGGCAAATCTCCTAAAACTAAACAATTGAAAAAGGAGCATTAAAATTCTGGATACATCTCAATCTATGCCCCGAAGGCTCACTTCAATTTAAAGCACTTGACTTGAGTCCAAGGGAAAAAAACCCTCTTTAGTCAGACAGTTGGTGCCTGGAACTTCACAGCCAATGCTCAACAGTGAAGCTGCTTTGATAATTTGACAATATTGTTCCGTTTATTATGGGGAGGATTTTGCCAACGCTTGGGCTTTGAAAATAATGAATAGGATATTAATTGAACTGGAGGTATACAGGTGGGTGGTGTTGGGTAGCATTTGTCACTATACCAGGCATTGAATCCAATTCAAAAGGCAGTTTAGACAATCCCTTCACATCAATGGGATTGCGTACCCTCCCCAAAATATATTGCACAATAATTGCAGCTTAATTTGTGCACATCAAGAGTCCGGTAACAGAAAGGTGCTGTCTACTGTGTGTATAACATCTGGGAAGCATGATTTAAGGTCAATCTATTTGCACACCATTAGCCAAATTAAAATGAAAATCAATCTGTAACAGTGTAAATTATGCTGCTATTAGACTAGTTATGATGACGCAGAGAGCTGTAGATTAGATAAAAGAGACAAGAGATGTAGTTCATTACATTTAAGTTAATGTGCCTTTTGCCCTAGTGTTGCCTTTATGAGCCATATATTATCATTGTCAAAAGGCCATAGTTTTTAGGAAGTGTTCAGTCAGTAAAAACAACTGCAGATTTTCTATGGCCATTGAATTTCCTGGGCGAGATGTACAAATATTAAGCATTAATTCAATGAGAAAGGGGACATCCATCCATCCATCCATTTTCTTCCGCTTGTCCGATACCGGGTCGCGGAGGCAGCAGTCTAAGCAGGGAACTCCCGCCTTCGACCTCCGCCCGATCCACATTGCACCAGCCCTTTATGGTACCTCCCGCGGGTGGTGGGTACACGGGAGGGCCTGACAGCGTGTGCACGGGCGGGGACTCGAACCACCGACCCTCCGGTTGAAGGGCGAGCATCTACCCACTGCACCACCGCCACGGCCAGAAAGGGAACACAATAACTTAAACTGGACAGTGACACAGATGAGCAGGTCATCCACTAAACAAACTAAAACCCCAACCAGTTGATAATTGTGCCCTTGGGCAAGGCATGCTACCCACCTTCTCTGAATGTATGCATGTATTAGTGTGATTGTTGTGGTGTGTTGGAGAGGTTGTAAGCATGATTTGGCCATGTTTCCATCAGCAACAAAGCACTCTGAGAATACCATAAAAATGCCATACATAACCCTTTTTACTTATGTCTTATACAGAACTGAGCTATCTGTGACACAGCACCAAAAAGTTTAATTACCCAAGTAAAGATAGAGCAGACGTATAAAGTTAAAAGCTTAAACAACTTTGATAATGGGTGAAATGTCAAATACAAACAGATGAGGGTGACAATAGAGGTGCAACTGGTCTTAAATGAAAAAAAGTTCATCCATCAGACTGGCATAATAAAGAGATCGCAGCTGTTCCCCGGTCTGCGCGATGAGGTCAATCATTTATTGTACTGATGAGAAAGAGAAGAATAAGGCGAGTGAAAGGAAGACACAGGAACTCAATTAAAACTTTGTGTTCACGGCTCCACGCTTCCAAGAGAAGGTCAAGTCATTTTCACACACTTTGAATGCTAATGGGCAAACAAGCTCGCGAAGGAAGACTCGCTTTAGCACAGGCACAATCCACTGTCAGGCTGATACAAAACAACAGAGCGGAGGAAATACTTCACCTTGACAAATGTTTAAGCACCGTAGACAGGAGGTAGCTGAATGTGGGTTATTTATCGCTATAATGTGCAGCCTTGAATATGCCGACTATCTACTCTAATCATGTTTTATATTGGAGCGTGATCATGTGTGAAGGCACTTGACTATAGAGACAAAAAGTTTGAAAAATATTCTTCTGACGCTAATGCACAATCCCCAAGGAAATGAAAAAAAAAAATGGGCAGCGAGGTTTTAAGCAACAAAAATGATGAAGTTATGACATGATGGCAGTGTGGTTAGTGAGTTTCGAGCTTTCTTGGTGGATGGTCTGCGTGGGTTCTCTCTGGGAACTTCAACTTCCTCCCACTGTTCAAAGGCATGCATTTGCTGTGAAAAATTGGTCATTCAATGTTCACTACAGCTGTCATTGTGTCTTTGGGCAGGGCAATAACCCACCTGGCCTGAATGTTTGAATGATGATATGAACGATTGTTGTGGTTTGCAGTATGAAACAATTGTGAATCTAAATTGTCTCAAGAGTAAACGAATGTGAGAGTGAATGGTTGTCTGTGCATGTCTTTAAGTCAGTCCTGTGAATAACTGACAACTGTCAAGGCTCATAGTTGCTGGGGTAGACACCAGTCACCTATGAGCATTAGTGATAAGAAGCAGATAAAATGATGAAAGAAAAGCTGATAAAATTGAATTATCCTTAACATCTGCAAAATGACTATAGAGCATTCTGCTTCTCAGCTCTGTTTTGTATTGACAACTATGTGGAGTGTGGAAGGCGTGAAATGAAACTTTAGTACTGTCTTTATTCTATTCAAGGTCTGCCTCCAAACCACTTCACTTACTCATGCTTTCTCTGCAATGTTATTAAAATGCTGTCACGTTTTTTCTTTATATTTTAAAATATAATGTTTCTGCTGAAGCATGTTTCCGGGCACACTCACTGGCTGCTTGTCAGTGTTTAATAGCCCATAGCCCAGTATCCATCTGGGCTAAACTGTCCCGGAAAGTCCTGCACCACAGAGGCTCCCCTGAGCTTTGAGGAGTTTCCGTCCTGTGTGTGGCTCTGTCAGCACTGAGTGGTCTGTGCACCCGAACTGTCTACTGCTTTTGTAATGAAGCATGAAAAATGGTCCCCTTTGAGCAACACGCTTTTCCTTATGTGCTACTTACCAAATAGTGAAGCCATTTTGAAAAACAGGGAAGTAAAGCATGCTAACTGGTTTTCAATCCTAGAGTAGTCCTGATGTAGATCTTATATAGACCTGGTTCAGTCCCCCTGGCTTAGACGTATTAGACCCTGTTTAGACCCGGTTTTGACCTTGTTTGATTCTGGTATTGACCTTATTTGTACCTGGTTAGGAGCTACAGACCTGGTTTAATCCCAGTGAATGCCTCCAACTCCAGGGCCCCAGTTTAGATGCCCGATGCTGCACCCCTGCTGAAAACACTTTACAGTATATTTATGTGGTGAGTCACACAGACACACAAACAGTTCTGGACACAGCACTCGCATGGGTTAATATAGCTTTTGGATATGAATATACATATACGTAGTCTGTTTTTAGGATACACTTCACTCTCTTAAAGTAGACTATTACTTCTCCAGATTGCTTCCAATTACCTGCGTGCATTGTATATGTGATAGAGCCAGAATGTGACCTTAAATTCACACTCACTCTTTAACGAGTCCATTACAAGCTTAGGTGCTTTATTCACATTCTAATGCCATTCTTCACTAATTCAGTCTAACTCATTAGCCTGCATCATTAAATAATTACCTAGTGAGACAAAAAGTCACAAACTTGATTAAGCATCCCTTTAAGAATGTAGCGGATGTTAATATAGCTACAGGTGGGAAACAGGAAAGTTCCTTTGTCAACAAAACAGAAAATCATGCTCTTATTGTGGTCACAGCACTGTATTCTCACTGTTAGTTTGATCTTTTTACTTTGCCCAAACTGACAGTTGTTATGAATAATACTCTTGAATGCAATTGGACACTACTTAAGTAAGAATAAAGGGCAACAAACACTTACTATGGAAAATGCTAACTGGTCTATAAATCAGCTGGACAGTAGAACAAACAGATTTGTTTTTTCTGCGAGCCCAATGAAATATGTACAAATGCATATTACCGAGTTAATGCGGTGGAGATTTACATATGATGATGATAATCTTGTGCATGCAACATGTGAGGAGCTCGCTACATGAGTGTACTTGGGACAGCTGGCCCTCTAATGTCATCCAAGGAACAAATGGCCACAGAGTGACTTTCTCAAACAGCTGGTACCAGTGTGTGCGACTGCGTGTCTGTGTGCGTGTGTGCGTGCATGTGTGCGTCTGGGTGTGTATGTGTGAGGGAGAGAGAAGGTGCCTTTATTGCCTGCAATCCCATTGGACAACATATGGGTCCTTCAGCATCATTAGCTGCTTGGCCCACATTTTATATAGGGCCACACATAGACACTCTATCACAATGTGAAAGCTGCACATTTACAAAGCCATAATGAAAACACCTGATGCCCTGACACCAGCTCATTCCTATTATTATGTAGAATTCCCTGGTGGATTTCTCACATTGATTCAGCAACAAATCACTTACAATATGTGCGGATAATGTGCATGTATGTTTGAATATGGCTAAAGAAACATGCCATATACAATACATGTTGAGTATTGTGTTACTTGTATGACAGGAAATATTTGGGCATGATTTTTGACATTGTAACAATTTTTAGTTGTTGTATGAATGTAAATATAGGCAGAAATAGAAGGACTCCGGATTCACTATAGTCAAAATTGGACCAAAACCAGGACTAAACTGAGAGACAATACTAAATCTCTTAAGTGCTTAATTTTAGTTTCTATTTGTGTTTGCTCATGCTGTGATAAAGATACATTTGCCATAATTGTGCAGCTCCGTGTAGGCATCTGCAAATCTGGTCAGTGCACACAGACCTGAACCCCTTGGTCCTATGTCACCACCAGAATGAAATAATAGACAGAAAACAGCCTGCTAGAAGCTTCATTAGTCTATGTGTCTCTGCCCGCACTGAGATCTCATTAGCCGTCCAATGCCATTGTTCACCATCTCCCCTTCTTCTAATCTTTTTCTAAACTTTTGGGGCTCTACCTCCCTGACTTCAGCAGTAGGATATTTAGCTTCTCCGTGTGGAGCAGTGTGCTGACAGCATCATTTGTCTTGGCACACATATTTGAGCTGGAGTCACGCACACACGCACACACACACACACACACACACACACACACACACACACACACGCACACACACGCACACACGCACGCACACACGCACACACAGCCTCACTAATGTCCTATAAACTCCTCAGTGAATATCAAAGGCTTGACACAAATGTTAGAACATACCAGAGATGTAACATAAAAAAAAAAGTCTGTGAACTAACACAGGGACACAGGCAAAAATCTTGCACCATTCTATCAGCCAAATCTTTAAGGAAGGAGGTTGTGGGTTCAATCCTCAGACTCTGTGGATAGAGTCCGCATGTTGTTCCCGTGTTACAGCGAGTTCTCTTCAGGTACCCCGACTTCTTCCACCATCCAAAGGCATGCATATGTTAGGACAATAAGCTAATCAAAATTAAACTGCCACTCGTGTCAATGTCTCTGTGTCAGCCCTGCAACTAACTAGCCACTGTTAAATTAATAAACAGAGAAGTTATAGTTAAATTCACAATAGACATAATGAGATTAAATCTGTAAATTGGTGGAACCATGAGGGGTGCTCTTCGGAGTGGATTAGACCTGAGACGGTAGCACCAATTAGACGCAGCTTTGACGTGCTCGTTTTATTTTATGTTACATTAATGGATTGGCATATCGGACCAAACTTCCTGCACTTTTTGACTTTGCTTTTTACACCTCCACCATCCTCACCCCTTCACCTGCACTTCTGATCCCATCCACTCAACAATGCGCCTAACCAAAAGTTACTACTGTGCTTATATACAGAGGAATTACAAAGAATACATTGAATTAGTACAACATATTAGCACTACAAACTTTTACTACACAACAATGGCACACATCATGGGATATTATTTGAGAAGACATTGAAAAAAGTCTAGAGATGTTGATTCATTGAAAAAGAAGTGGCTTGAACTTGATTCCATAATATTGTTGAGTACATTTGTATTCTTCTCTTCAAAAAGTGATGGTAACAGCATTTTAGTAATAATAATAATAATACATTTTATTTGTAATGCACTTTACATTTCAAGGAAACCTCAAAGTGCTACAGCTTTTAAAATTGACTAACAATAAGGTCTTAGCAAGAGTAAAACAAAAACAGATACCAATCATTCAAAAAGAATGAACAATAAAGGCTTCAAAAAAATGTCCTAATAGGCCTTTTTGAATAAAAATGAAACTCCACGCTCTGTGGAGCTCTCAGAGACTCTGGGAGAGCATTCCACAGGTGCGGGGCAACAGACTTAAAGGCCCGGTCTCCCATAGTGCAGAGTTTGGTCCGGGGCTGTTGAAACCAGTGGGTGTTGGTGGAGCGAAGGTGAGGAGTGATTTTAGAATTCTTAAATGATTTCTATAACTATAATGTCATAAATGAATCCCAGGTAAAGCCTGTAAAATGGATGCAGTTGAAAGCAGGCTTCTTTTTTAAGAAAAAGATGTGATGATAAAAATGCATATGTTTAAGTTCAATTTCAGACTATAGCGTAAAAATAATATTTCAAATATTTTCTAGTTTATACAGTAGGATCAATGAAAATATCCTTATATTGTCTGAATATAAGTCCATGATTATATTTTTCATTGTTAACTCTTTCAGTGAGGTCATTCAGTTGAGAATAAATGATGGTATTTTTCACAATAGTATATATTCAGTAATGGTATGCTTCCTCTACTAATTAACAATGACTTCCTTTACTGTGGATCAAACAGACAACACAGTCCACACAGCTGTTCACTCATCAAGCCTGTCTTTAACAACTGAACTGAGCAGATCTTATGCACACAATGCACCAACAAGAAAAGTCTTGACGCCCAAAGGACCTGCACGAGTGGAGGAGTTGTTGCTATGGTTACCAGCACCAAGAGTTGGGAAAAGGGGAGAGACTAAGAAACAACAATGCACTGAGTTTGTTCAGTAAATATGTGCATATATAATTAGCATTAGGATCCCGCCGCAGTCAGTGAAGGTATTACTGTGCAGTGTGCACACAAACCTGCACATACACACATTATGCAACTCAATAAACCACAGAGAGTTATGCATATTGCCACGCTAATGTTTGCCAGCGGAAAATCAACAGCGTGACATGATCAATAACCCTGTATATTGTATTGCTAAGGGATAACAAACAAGAAGAAACATAGTCTGAGTGAATTGAGTAATGATTTTATCCCTATAGATTAATGTCTTTGTTAGTACCAGCAGATAAGAGGGATACTACAAGAACATTTTCTTCCTCATAAATGATTATAACATTTTACCTGAGGCAGCCGGTTGCATTGCGGAGCACCTGCGATGTGTGCAGGTGGAGCTTGCGGTCGTCATGGTGATTGGGGGAAGAGTCCCAGTTGGAGTGGGGTATGATGACGCTATTGGTCAAAACGGCAAGGGCATCTTGAATGATTGGCATCTTCAGAGCATCACATGAAGATAAGTTCCACAACACACCTGTAAGAGAATGCAAAAAAAAAATATTAGAAAATGTAACCAATTCATGTCAAAATTAAGAACTTTGAATTAGATCTAAATCTCATTCACTTATTCACTCCCATTAGGGCTCATTGGTGACTCTATTCCAGCAACTATGGGCCATAGGCAGGGTACATACTTTCTATCATTTTCAAATGTTACGTTAATAGCATGTAAAGTTATGAAGTACATTTAACAGTATAAATAACCAATACAACTTAGCAACAGCACACACACATAAAAACACCATATACATAGCATTATACTGTATGCTGAAAGGAATACATGTCATAAATATCAATGTGTGCCCATACATTATCTGTAAGGCCCTCCATGCTGTACAGATCATAATTAGATTGTTAGGAGGATAAACAGTTGTTTTTCTCAGATGGAAAACCAGATGCTTCTATGAAGATGAGTGACAGCACTGGCCTTGTTGGTCAGCTATGACACATTTACTACAACACTTGCAAACCACAAATACACACAAATACACTTCAGCATCTTTGCATCATAAATGTTAATTAGCCTTCTGTTACAACTTGATATAGTAACACAAAGACATGTGTAACAGGATGTGACAATCATGGAAGACACAAAAATAGAAAACTTATGAAAAAAAGGGAGACGTCAGACGAGGCAGAAGCAGTCAACAAGTACGACATGCAAGACGATTGTTACATAGAAAACTATAAAAAGCTCCTGTGTTGAAGGTCACAGTCTAGTGTCAGGTCCCAGATGCTCCATGTCCCAGATGACAGATGTCTCATGAGCACAGTTACTACAGAAATCAAACACAGATGGATCTTGTACTAAGAAATGTCAACATACTTCTAGTTATTAATAGGCCAGATTTTAAGCATATATCATGGATATGGACATTTTCAAAACATTGTTCAATGGGAACAATTCAGTATATTGTTTCACATCCTGTAAATTTGTTGAAAAATAAAATGAATGAATAGGTGCATGACCCTTTCAGGACCTACTTGCCACTTCATTTCTACAGCCAATGCAAACAATTGAAAGCAGTAGGAAGGTGCGGTTCCTTTACCTAAATTAAAAAGCGTTTTGAGCTGCTGAGGTTTATGTGAATGAAACAAAAAACAAATCCACATTTTTGGTACAGTATATAATATATATATAATGTGATAGAAAGCTCAGAAAAGTCAAGCTAACATAAAAGCACACTAACAATCACCATGAGTAATTATTATCACCCTTTATTTTCCCAAACACTGCATACTGTAGAGGTTTGGCTTCTAGCAAAGTGTTGGCTTGAGGTGTTCTGTACCACACTGCCACTCATAATGACACTGTGCAAATGACATGCGTGAGAGGGAGGAATATGAAAATAGTATTATCATAAAAAATATATATAATTAAATGCACCATGACATAAAAATATGTATTTAAATAAAGTTGCCAAAAGAAATACAAAATTAGGAAGAGTGTATTTTTAGTAAAAGTGAAGGCAGAGACAGTTAGAAAAGCAGTTAGAAAATGTGTGGTTGAGAGAAGACAAGACGAGGTGGGTGATAATAAGCCGATGACCTTGTATTCTGTTTGGCACCAATCAAGTGTCGGCACTCAGCCTGAATGGTGTGTGTGGGTGAGTGTGTGTGTGTGTGTGCGCGCGTGTGTATGTGTGTGTGAATGGGAACATTCACTATTACTAATCAGCCTCTTGTTTCACTCACAAAGCTTCTTCTTGCAAGGTTGTTTGTCAAACCAAAGAGAAGCCATAGAGACCAAAATGAAAAATACAATACACATAACATAAAGAAAGAAGAGGGTGCTTATAAATCATACCTCTGTACATGTACCTATACACCATTTTGACTTTTGCTAGTGACTTCTGGAGATAATTTACCTGCCTGTCCTAGTTGCTCTGGACATGAAATGGAAACCTTGCATAAACCCAATGTCCTAACACCAAAGCCTGAACTTAAACTAGGCTTCTTGGAGTTCACTGTTGAGCCACCGAGCACGTACATTATCATCTATTCAGTAAATAATACATCCACTAATTAGATGATAATCTAACAGTTAGTATCTTTTATCCTATATCACAATGGTACATGTAAAAATAAGTCATGCTTCACAGGCTACATTCAGACTGCAGGTCTTAATGCTCAAATCTGATTTTTTACTGTCTGGTCACATTACAGTTAAAATGTGGCTTCCATGTGGCTGACCCGCATGCGCAATCGACGTGGAAAGACACCTCTGCTCCACGTCTGCTCCGCCTACATTGAAAATTAATATTATAATATTGTAAAAAATCATGCTGTTTTTTCTATTCTCTCAGTAATAAAATAGGGCAAAAATAGGCTAAATGAATGTGCCTATCTTTCAGGTGAAGTGCTTGTGAAACTGTAGTGTGCTAGCTTTTATAGCTCACACTGCTAACAAGCTTCTTATCAGCTGTAAAATGGAGCAAACAGGGACAAATTCATTTTTCCCATTGACCGCAATGCAAAAAGAAACGCCTAGTGCTCAGCTGTCAGGGCATCTACAACGTCTAAAACGGTCGGATTTAATGGTGTTAAAATAAGAGGCTAGACAAAAACATTGCAAAAAAGTTGAAGCTTTATGATATAAACTGTATTGCCTGATGCAGCATAACATCTTAATCCAAGCTCATCTCAAACTCATCACACTAGTCATTATTCAGTTGTTTTCATAGACGCTCTGGTGAAATGATGTAAAAACCTGTCCGTTCAGACTGAAGTCGCATTGCAAAAGATCAGATACGTATATCTGACCTAGGACCACATATGGAAGTCACTTTCATATGTGGTCCTAGGTCATATGGAAGTGACCTGGGTCGGATTTGTAGAAATCGGATCTGTGCTGTTCTGACTGTTTTAAACAAATCAGATGTAGGTGACATCTAGGCAAAAAAAAAAATCAGATTTGAGTCTGAACACAGCATAAATATGATTCATATTTATCTATACTATAACTCACTCTACACATAAAGAAATATTAAGCTTGCATAAACCCATCCTATTAACCTGGAGTCAAACCAGGATTCTTGTAGTTCCGGGGTAAATGCTCTATCTATTTAGCCACATCTCATAATTGATAACTGGCACTATAGGAAAGTGTCCACTAAAAGTAATAATGTGTTTCTTTAACAATCTATTGTGGATTGAGATTTATGTTTATGTTTAGCCCTATCTCACAATTGAATGTTATGTATACTTGTAAAGCAGTCCATTTAATAATGTAAAATACTCTATAGAAATATAACACTTGCATGAACCCAGAGTCCTTAATATAATATGAGCTCACATATCCAGGAGACAGTGACATCATCCTGGCTGGCCTTTCATCTCTTCCTCTTTCATTCTACCTTCTTCAGTCACTTTGCTCTGTCCCTTATCCCCGGCCGGCTCCCTTCAGACTCATGACAGTTTCCAAAGAGCATGGTTTGGAGAAATAGGGAGATGATTGCATGAATTCATGAATTAATGAGAGTATGACTTGTAAAAGGAGAGTGAGGTCCTGTTAAGCCCCAAGTGGTTATGTTTTATTAACCAGCCTTCATGTGTGTTTCCCCTTTTGAATTAGTTAGCTGAAGGGTCGGAAACCTGCAGATGATCCGAGTCAAAGACGACAAACGACACAGCTAATGCATCTGAGAAAATACAAAAATGAGGAAGAAATAGTGAGTTTTCTGTGAAAGATAGTGGGTGATAACTAGCTCCCATTTGGGTGATTTGGCTCCAGGGTCACATAGACCATCTCCCCTCAGTATATTTGGATTGGATTGGACTTGTCAGTTAAAAATACCACTTTGTGCCGTGAGGAAATTGTCAGTGTCTGTAGTTGAGGTTTCATTTCAAATGGGGCCTCCCGTGGTGTAAATGCTGCAGTGCAATTTCTTCAGGACACTAGCCATTTTATACCCATGGCAGCTGTGAAAAAAAAGTCCTCCTTGTGAAGATTTTCTGTGTCGCCAATGGGAATCAGAATACACATTTAAATGTCTTCTAATAGAGGGTTTGGAGCGTTAACAAAACACCTTTAGCGAATGTATTTGGAAACTTACGCAGAGGTAATTTGAGGGTGACAGGATGCAACAAAACAAAAGAGCTTTTTTGTATGATGACTATAATTTCACTGTTGATTTGTTGTGACAGACTAAAAGACTAAAATGTG
This sequence comes from Philypnodon macrostomus, assembly GCA_036025475.1. NCBI lineage: Eukaryota > Metazoa > Chordata > Actinopteri > Gobiiformes > Eleotridae > Philypnodon > Philypnodon macrostomus. Next base: position 13,948 of record JAVQKC010209863.1, on the reverse strand, counting down.
CCTGTATTGAGATTGTGCAGAGCAACACATTTGTTTAGGGCTGGCTGATATGCCAATACATACCAATACATTTTTCTTGTATGATGATGTCCGTATATTGTGGTACCAATATATAATGGATTTATATGGCATTGTAATACAACTTCCACTTGATATGTCTCTGTATATTTATCTAACTTAACTTAATGCATTTTTTTGTTTACAACCTAAACCCATAAGCATTCAGATCTAAATAAAAAATATTTAGCACATTAAAACTTCATACCGTGATTTTTTGGTCATATTGCCCACTCCCACATTGTCTCAAATGCATATCTGAGCCATTCATTGAGGGCACACACAGAGACTGCAGCTGGGTTACACCACGGCCCACTGCACCACTGCCTCAAGGTGAGCTACATGTGAGGATAGCATCTCCTATTGACACACAAAGCCTCTGCATCGACCATGCTTTGAGTGACAGGCCCGGAAGCCTTGACTTCTTCGTATCTACCTCACGCTGAGACCTTAGGAAGCCAATACAGCCAGGCTAAATTTAAACTTCAGAAGTGACAGTGGAGATAGGGTAAATTGTTGAGGGGGAAGGTTTTTCCGGTCACTAAAAAAGCTGTATGCCCGGTCTCATTTCCTGAAGACTTAAGCCAATTCTTTAGTCAAAAAGAATAGGAAAGTGGTTTTGACGAAAGCTGACAACAAAGAGGCGGTAATGAGGAGGCTGATGTGGTATGACTCAAGCGTTGCCATATATTAGCGGAAAAAGAGGTCGAAGATTGACGCTACTGAACAATGTGTCAGAGCTGCCGCAAGACCTCAAGTGAACAAAGGCTGTTTTTATGTGCTTTAGGACATGTCTAAGGGACACAAAGGCCATTATGTAATTAAATCAGACTGACCTCCCATTTATACTAGGACTATACCATTATCTTCATCCACAGCCAATAATAGTACAGTATTGTGGTCGAGGGTAGAGATTTTCATTGCATACAAAAACTGCCAATTTGCTAAAAACACACAGGAACGAACAGAGGTGTCCATAATACAGTATTGACATCAACCTCCCAAAGGACTAGGCAGGGATGGAAATTTGCCATAGGCTGCAACCACACATGTCAATCAAATGCCCATTAATATGTATTATCCATTTATAAACACTCTTAAACTGGAACTAAACACCTGGGTCAGATCCATGTAAACCCACAGCCAAAATTTCAAAAATGGTGTGACAGGTGTGTCTCTAAATTTGACAAGGGCCAATCAGAGCCTGAGGGCCTGTGACATAGACATGTATCATGACGTATTTTTGACCAAAAGGAAATTTGAACTGCAGTAGCTATTGTTTAACCTAAAGGATGTTAATTTTGCTTCAAAGTTTAGTTACTCTTTACGCCTACATGTAGCCTCACAGATGGGTAATCTGTTAAGAATCCAGTGTGAAATGTAGTAAACAGTCATAAAACGGCATAGATGGCACAATTGAACATTTCACAGTAACTCTGAATTGTGTGAGTCAAAGGTCACAGCTCAAATGGGCAGCATGAGCCTTCCTTTGTTAATTCTTTTCTTCGTCTGTTTTCACTCAAACATAAAATCCAAAGCTGCAATTTTATTATTATAGTCTCTGTAAAAATTTGTCCAGCCGTGTCATGGATGAAGTCACTGAAATACAGTGAATTTCCAGTGAATATGCATACATTTTTAAGCAACATCATTAAATACTTTAACGGAAAACACCAATATAGCATTAGCTCAAACTTAAACGATGCTTAGGGGTAAAAGCTCTATCTTTCACAAAATCTTTACATCTCCCATGATGAAAAAAAATGGATAAAATCAAATCTATTGTGACTATATCCAAAAAAACATTTTTTTTTATCAATTATTGAGGATAATGTTGGTCTATCTAACTGACAATCATTGGACAAAACACATAGTTTCCACCGGTTCACTTTTTTACTTTACCACTGCCATCTTTTCTCAAAATTCCTCCTATATATTATATGTTTTTTATCTGCCATCTTCCCCGCTCAGTCCCATCGGTGATAACAATGTCAAGAGTAACAGGATGTCAGTCAAATGCCAACAGAAAATACCACATGTCCTCTTTTTTTCTTGCTCTCTCTCATTGCACCCATCTCCAGTGAACCACTCCACTGTTATCAGCATTGAAGTGGTCTTGAAAGAATGGGGGGGGGGGGGATCCTCCCTTTGCTTGCTGGCTTGTCATTGTAATGATCACCCAATGGCCCTCTTCCCCGGAGAGAGAGTGACCTTGAACATGAGGTCTGCGACTTTATCTTAAAATGTGCATACAAGCAACAGTGTGTTTGTGTTCGTGTATGTGTTGAAATGTAGGGTTGAGTGAGTGTGTGTTATTGCACTTCATCTTTGTAAATGTCTGATCCTGTATGAACACCCACATGTTTCCCTTATCTCAACACTCTAACCTGGTACTACAAGAGGGCTTTTGTCTGACGCAACAATGGTGATACGTTAAGATATGTATACACAGGGACCAGTTCAGAATAGATCAGATCACACATAACACACATAACACACATATCAATGACAGTAAAACTTTCATTTAGGAAAGGTGGGTCAAGTATCTCGCCGACAGCAAAGTCTTTAATAGTAAAATGTCATAATATAGTAAGTATATAGTAATAATATATAAATATGTTACAAGGGCATTTGAGATTATTGTAATATAGAAAAATCCCTATATTCCTTATGTCCATATCACCCTAAGCTTATACAAACCGTTCTATTTGTATTACTTTTTTATTATCTCCATTAAATGTGAACCAACCGCAGGTGTTCACATCTTTGGCCATTCCTAGGTCACTGCACACTCGAAGCCAAACAAAAACCCTAATGCTAGAGATTAGTAATCTAGTTAAATCTTCATCTGTCTGTATGCTCCAGCCACACACTGACATACTCTCAGCAGGTCATCCTTCATACCTGTCACACCTGTCCCGTGGCTCCACAACCAATGTCCTACTCCAAAATAGCTACAGCTGCACAGAAAGTTTGCATATGCCCGAGGCGGTGGGATCATGTCAAGTTTTAATGTTTTTCATATTTTTAATGTATGCGGAAATCAAGTAAAGAACAAACAAATGAAGATGTAAAAAGACGGAGCAGTAATCTTACCTAATACTGTAGGTAATTCCAATTTTAAAAAATGAATATGATTTTAAAAAGTCAAGGAAGAACTGATGAATGTAAATGATTCTTTAGAAAAACATGCAGCCTTCTCTAAATTTCTAAAGCTTCATTAGTCCATTGAGAAGGACGGCAGACCCTGATTGAATATTAAGTCCCATTCAAGTGGAATGTTAAAATGTTTGGCATCTTGAAAAATTTGCCGACCTTTAGCTGAGCGAACAGAAGATTTATCTCGAGAAATATATATATATATATATATATATACGCATACCATATTCAGAAGGTAAAGCAGCTTTTGACACATCCAAAGCCAAAGTAAAAAAAGTAAATCAATGCATGGTATTATTGAAAATATGTCTGTATTTCCTCTTCAAGCAACTATATTGTTTACATCTATGAACAGATGAGGTTCACTATTTAAGAATGACATTATATATAGTCCCATTGCTGTCTCTATATTGCATAATTCTACACATATGCGCTGTATACAATGACTCCGACTGAGCGTAGGTGTGTGCATGGGACCGTGACTGACCTTGATTTTCTGACTATAAAGCCCTTTTCACTTATTCCAAAAGGCATGTAATATAAAATACACAATGTGCTATGGCAATTTCTCTATATATTGGTGACAGGTTGTTTTTTATTGACTTTCTCGATTTTGCCTGATTTAATATAAACATAATTAAATAAAAAGCAAATTTAGGCCCTGTCCAGACAGAGACGATAACGTTGTAGCCACAGATCATTTCTAACACAATGCCGGGAAACACAAGTCAAATGCAATCTATTCGTTGTTTTGATTGTATCTAAATATATTTAATACTGCTCATGTTTATTTAAAATATATTAAAGACATAAACATTCAGTGGTATTGAAATGGCATCTATGACACCAGTGGCATAAAACATTTATGACGATCGAGATATTGTATCATCCTTCAGAATGTGTTATTGTGACCAAGGGGGCCACAGTATTTTATGTGGGCTATAGATGTGGGAGTGGACATTTAGTTGTCATAGCTTCAATACCTGTGACCAGCTCTCGTATCTCCACATCTCCTGTCTTCCTCAGTAGGCGGACCAAAGCAGGGATCCCTCCACAGTTCTTCAGTGCCACTTTGTTCTCATCGTTGGCCTTGCCGTAAACCAGGTTCCTCAATGCTCCACACGCGCTGCGGTGAACTTCACTCATCCTGTGGTCTAGCAGGTCCACTAGAAGCTGGATTCCACCTTGTCTGCGAATCTAATTGAAAAACAAAACAAAAAAACCCATCTCAAATTAGTATCTGTTTCTTCAAATATTTCGGTGGTCCGGTAGCTGGTTGTTTTTATGCCTTGTACGGCGAATTCTGTCTGTGATCCTCATTACCTCATTCTAGTTTGAATCTGTTCAACAACCAGGCGTACACTAATTAAAGCGACTATGACACGGCTAATGACTGTGCGTTAAAAAATTAAATGACATTTAATTACAACAAAATCATCTCTCTCTGTTGCTCCCCTCACAAAGAATGACATATGAACAAACTGCCTCTTAGGACCATGTTGGACAGTCTAAATATAAAATAATACATGTTTGTTTCGTTAATGGGTTTACCTGAATCTCAACATGGGTTATATGGTTATTGAATACAATCTACATACAGTGGAATAGTAACATCATGCATACATCTGATTTAGAGACCCCATTTTAACCCTGATCATTTTATTGTGCTCCACCTTCTCAATGGATCGACTATTACTATCTGTTCATCACCATTCCATGACATTCTGAAAATGTCCATGAATTAATCTTTCACTTAATCCTGTTAAGGTTCGTGGACAAATGGAGCCTATACCTGCAACAATGGAACATTACTCACACAACCACTGTGCCCCCATTCTTCAAATATGTATGATGATAATTTGAAGTACAGTAAGAACAGTTAACAATTGCTGTCATAGACCATAACTGTACTGTACAAAACCAGTTAAACAAAAGAAAGAAGCCAATCAGTGCATATTTATGATCAGACCCTGACAGTACAAGACAGTTAGGACGGTTAGCACAGTCGGCATCACAATGAGGGCATGGTGGTGTAACGCATTATACATTCCCCCTAACACGTAATGGCTTCCCCCTTCAGTGCTGCACATATTGACTTCTCCCTAGGGTGGTGCCTTTTTAACTCACTCCCTCAATGCTTATACACTGCAGGAGTCTGCATTGCCCCTAGGGGGCCATGGAACATAAAGCAGAACTGTGTATCAACAAGGGTGTACATTGCTAATTGCTCTAACAGGTTGCTCTGATTGGTATGGAAGTCTAGTTGAAATAAAATACTTATTATTGAAATAGTTAGTCAAAATTGGGTATGAATCAAAACTATGAATGAACAAGCACCAAACCAGGACTAAACCAGGATCAAACCAGAACTAAACCTGCAGCAAACAAAGACTACATTGAGGAATTAATTTATACTATATTGATAATAAATGTACATATTTACTTTCTTGCAATACGAATATTGCATTTGCAGATAATCCGAGAACTATAAATTTGCAATATATTGTGGAGAAAATGCACTTTAACTTTTACTTAATCTAAGATTCTTCTTAGATATTTCTTTTTTTAAACTGAAGTCTTTCAGTTTGTTCTCTCACAGACCTGGGAAATCAAGAACGAGCAAATATATCCGTGTTTGCTTTGCACTGCAGCACCATATGGACAGAGAAGTTCTCATTGGCAAAAAAGAGACTTATTCAAAACTCATCGTTTTGTATGGTCTCTTGTGGACTTTCGGCACATCTGGCACGACTAAGCAAAAAACAAACCAAGCAGCTCATTTAGTTCAAACTTTAGCAGTAGATTATTCAATTGAATCCCTGCCTGCCTCCATCTCAATGTTGTGACATCATATCAGCATGACCTCTTACTATGGGATGGTGAAAATCTGAGTTAAGAAAAAACATATAAAGTGATGGAGGGCAAGGTGCGAATGGAGGTGTTTGATGACACAGCAGGAGTTTATCGAGCAAAAATGACTTAGCTTATCTATTCAATTAAAATGGATTAAAGGATGCAGCAAATGGCAAACTAACCTTGCACCATTGGCCAGACATTTTCTCCAACCTGATTTCTGCCCCGCTGTTTTCACCCCCGCCCCTCCCCTCCTACTCCTCCTCCTTCCTCAGCCTCTTTATGCTTGTGTCACACTTAATCTGTCCTTCTATAAAAACCGTAGTGCTATTACTTTGCACTGCCTGTGAGCTACCTGTGTGTTTCGCTCTACCCCGGCCCCCCGTTCCTCTATTCCATGTAAAGAAGATTAGAAACGCAGATTGATTTGTCTTTGTCTCCCGCTGTTCGCCGCTGGCCCTAGCTATTGGTAACCCATAGCGACAGCATTGCCGTGGTAACAGTTAGCAGTGGTGACAGCTGGGATTGTGGGAATCAGAGGTGTTGAAGGTGTAAAAAAAAAAAAAAGCCAGTGGTGGGACATGAGGGTGACACATACCTGGCATAGCAGCCTGTGTGTGTATGATTTGAAACATATGGGATGTCAACAGTCATCGACAGAACAAGCCATTGTCTGTGAAGATACTGTGTCACATGTTTGAAGCTTTAGTTCATGTATATACCGACACACACTGGCACATGTTTTTGTACTAGGTCTAGCTGTATTTAAAGCCTCACAACCTTGGGCTAATTGAGTTCTTGGCCTATGTTAACATGATCCTCTGGAGTATTTCAAACTAGGCCAGACGTGACATTAAGTTATGGCTACCAAATATTATTCTGCTAATTTTGCAAAAGCGCTTAATGTAAGATAGCATTCCTGAGGAGAAACTAATGCAAATACATACAAGGCTTTTGAATGGACATTTACAAAGTGAATTTTGAAGTCACTATATAATTGTGAAGGTGAATCTAAGCTGTCAACATAGCAATGATAGACTATGACAGAAATTGGCTGTCTGTTAGAGTAAGCCCTGTATTCAATAGCTATCATCCTTTTGCAGTGCACAATGGCCCAAACTAGCTAGACCATTTATGGTTAATATGTGGTACTTCCACTGCCATATTTTGCCATTCATGTCACTTCTTTCGAGTTTATAGATGACTAGAATCTGGACAATAGTCGGTTAGTCACAGGGCTGACATGGAGTCTTTACATGACATTCACACTCACATCCAGTAAATGCTTTAAACACATTTTTGTCCCCTCCACGGGCATATGACAGAGACATTCAAAAGGTTATGCCAGACTTTTTGACATCACTTTATGAGAAAGTGACAGAAAAGGTGGGAGGAAGGAAATGGATGGATAAATAACTTGTTACAAGGCAGCCATAAATTCCTTCTGCTCCAAACCAGTGAGCCAAAGAGAACACATTAAACCAGGCACATTCTCCAAAGGTTACCCCGAGGGAGAAAAACCCTGAGGCGTGGGATTTATAATAGTTTTGTTTAAATAACAGAAACTATAATGACTGTTGGAAGAGCCTTTGTTATACCCAAACAATGCAAAACAATGTTGAGGCCTGAAATGGGAACGACCAACCTGAAATGCATGCAGCAAGGCTTAGGTGAAAAGATTAGAACTCAAAAGTCCTATTTCTTAAGCACTGTAAAGTGTGCAATAATGTGCAATATCTGTCGAAGGAGATTTCTTTATTTTCGAGTTTCTTTTGAATCTTTGATTGTGTGAGCTTGGATTCTATGTAATCTAGTGTCCAGTAACATCTAAGAGAATATGAAATGTAAGTTAAATGCAGTGATGCTCAATATTGCACAAAAGTAGCCTTATTAATAACCATGTCCAAAATAAATAAAACAAATAATACATGTGTGCAGCCCTAATTCAAAGTAATTGGGGATAAATAGTTAAGCTATGTCTGGATGTGCTAATGGGACGAGGGTTGGCTCATTTCTCTCCACTCATCCAGAATGTTGGTTAAATGGATATCGACTAGGCTTCTACCAAAATGAATCACCGATGACTGAACTTTAGTGAGTGTGTGTTTGTGTGTCGGTCTCTGATCAAGCATCCAGAAACCGGCTGGTGTCATTGTGCTGTGTGAGTTGTGACTAGGAGCACACTTTGCAGACAGTTGGCGTGTCTAGAGATGTATTTTCTAAGCTGACCCCGCCTATAAAGTTCATAGTACTATGCAATTGCTGCCTTTTTTGAGAACATTCCAACATGGTTACGGTTATGTGGCCTGTACCATGTCACAGAAGCATGTAGAGACTGTTCAAAAACCACAGACTGCTCATATGTTTCTGTCAACGTCTACTTCAACTTTTATTTGTGGTGTTTTTTAGCTGTTTGACGTAATAGTGAAATAGCATAATTCATATACATATACTGGAATCATGCCATAAATGATTTATTAGACGAAAACTTGATAATTTCAGCATTCTGATTTTTGATTTGATTCAAACTAATTTAAAATAGTTCAAAGGATAATAATTTATTTGGTTCTAAAAAAATAAACAAATCAAGATTTCAAAATTTGAAAAGTCTTACACTTTATTCCAAGTTATACAAAGATGTGGGTCACAAAGTTAATGAAATCCATCATTAATTGACAAATCAAAGGGCATGCCGCTCAAAAGAAAATAACTTCCCCTGTTTGTCAAGCTCGTCATTCAAGTGTTTACGTAAGCTTCTTAGCTGTGCCAATTTCTATAGTTTCATTCAGAAAGAGGAGTAAAAGTTGGCACATTTTTCGAATCACTCATACATATATATCGCACTGATATAGCTGCATTGAAGAGATCTTTTGTAATTGAACAAAAGCTGCCTCACTTCTCCCACTCTGAGACATGTTACAAAGCTTTGCCACAACCTTGAAGCTCTGCTCAGAGTCTCGAGAGGTTTAATCAACTAGTGAGACACTTACATGCAGCAAACCCACGTCAATGGCTAAACCAAATAAATACTTCCTAGAGCAAATGTTTAGTTTTCAGAAAGTTTCTTACTAAGTTGAAATTGAATTATCAGCTTGGTTTCGGCATTTAAGGGTTATTTTTTGGGTCATTCTCAAGCTAATTAATTACACCTACCTCACATAATGTAACCTACATCTTCATATACAGGTTTTCTAACAGTAATTGTCTACAGCGCACTGCGGCCTAGGCCCAAAGTAGCAGGTCCCTCCATGTGGAAGTCCTACTACAGTCATAATCTGGTTTACTTAAACATTGCTATATTTTACCAATAATTCATTCATTCATATTCTTCAGGGGTAAGGGGTGACTGGAGCCAATTCCAACAACTATGCGCCTTAGGTAGGGTATACCCAGGGCAATGGCCAATTGCGCAACAATGCATATCATGCTTGTGTTTGAATGTGTTGAAGAGAAGTTTGACAGCCAATCTTAAGTTCTTACTGTTTATGGCAATAGCTACTGAACTTTCATTACAAAATACAGTACAGAACGCTCAAGTTGGTGTGTCACATTTTTGTCAGGATGTGTTTTTCTAAGTGTGAATTTCTGTTGCCTGTCCTTCACCAAGCTAGTTTTCGATTTCTTTTGTCTATTAAGCTTTAAATGTTATTAAAATATCAGCCTTATTAACATTAACATTATGCTTTGGGTGTTGTTCATTTACGCGTTTGCCCCGCTTCCTTTTTATTTGAGCGTGAATGAGCACACTGCAATAATATTAGCGTGGTTTGCAAAAGCTGCTATTGACTGGCTGGCTGAAATTAATTTCATCAAACAAATTTATCAATGCCCTCGCCTGCGTGGACCTGTAAATTGATTCCAAGGGTAATATGAAAAAAAAACAACCTTCCATTTCTTTTCTGTGAAAGTGAGTGCACAAGCCACTGCCATTGTTTCTAAAGCCTCTAGACTTGTTAGAAGCTTTATTAGGAAATTCCAGAGAGGCTTCACAAAATTGGTTTCAATAAACAAATGTGTGACTAAGGGACTAATAGAAGTTTATTGCCAGCATAGAGTTTAATAGAAGGGACTGCTTACAGATGAAGATTGTGGCAAGGTTTATCAGGCTAAGGCTAAAGGGGCCATGTTTTTGAATTATGTTTTATATTTCAGTTCAGATGTACTCCTGATTTCCCTAAGATAATAAAAAGGGGAAAATAAAAGTGAGAAAATCTTTTCAAATTGACTGTTCTATTATGTAAACGAGATTGTCTGTAATCTGTAGAGGCCAGGGGGGGACTAAAGTAAAATAATAATTATGAACAATTACATATTTTACATCACAGGGTCAGATAAAGCATTTTTTTCCTATAAACTGACGGACTGCACCTTTAAGACCTCCTTTCCCCCGCTGGCTAGGCTTACTTTGCTATCATAGCTTTTCTGAATGGTAGTGAAGGTGGTAGCTGCTTATAGCCAAGGTTGCCACCTTAAGTGCCTCAAGTGCTGGGGGAAACACTGAGGTATGTTTTTGACTGAATTAATAGCATAATTAATACATCGTTCAGTTTCTGTTAACAAACAAATCAAACTATTTTGACTGCAGTTCTTAAAACTTAAACCCTGTCCACACAGAGACGAGTTCAGGCATGTCCGCTAAGGTATTTTATCATCTAGGCGTTACGTCCACACGGATCCGTGTTTCCGTGTTTCCGACCAATACTCCTGAAATGATAACGTTGTAGCTCTTATAACCCGTTGCACTCTGACAATAACAACAAACATGGAGCTGGAGTGGTTTTGGAGAAGTGTCACGGCGCTACCAACAGGCTGGGCATACAGACTACAGCGTTTCAGTGAAGCTGCGTGGACCCGTGGGGACACAGATATGTTCTAAAACGATGCCGCCTTCACGATAGACGTTTTTGAGTTTTTGTCTCCGTGTGGACTAAGCCTCAATTTCTTTCTTTTCCACAATATTTATTTTAACCCAGTATTCTCATGACAGCAAGACTCTCACAGCACAACACAGGAGCGAACACAAACCTCAGCTTTGATCTTGTTGTCTCCAAAGCAGAGATGCTGTAGGTAGGCGGCGGCGTTGGATTGCACTGATGGGAACTGATGTTGTAACATCTGGATCACCTCTGGCAGCTCCGGATCTCTCCAGCCAAACTCTCTGTAGACAAACACACAGAAAAAACATTAAGGTTTTTGTGCAAATATTTGAATAAAAACGCTAGTCTCAAAGCATTCCAATTAACGTTTTGAATACACCAACATGTATTTACATAGTTACACAAGGAAAACTAAATGGACTTTGCAATGGGAGAGAGATTCAAGAATATAAAGATGGCAAAACTAATTTCACCAGGTGATTATACAGCAAGAACTGGGGTTAATAATCTGGCTGATAGAAATGCCCAAATTTAGATAATTAAGTATGTTAAATAAATAACATTGCAGTGTATATGTGAATATGCGATTATGTTACTTATATTAAATACACATAATTATCTGAAACCTGATAAAAGTAAAAAAGATCCAACAGTGAAGCAGCCTGTATGCTGCCCAAAGCGTGTGTTATGAGTTATAGTCTCTACTTTCCGCCAACAGGACCTAGGCCTCTCTGAGTGCAGCGGACAAAGTGAAATAAATGTTTGTCTCTTGGTGATACAAAGGAAATGGTCTGCTTTATTGTATTATCCCCTGCTGATAATTGTTTTGCTATGGTCCCCCAAATGAGGAAATTATAGCTCATAGTGAGGAAGTGTGGGCGACTGTCTGTAATACTTTCTCCAATAACAACCATAAAACTTCTACTCCCCTTCTCTGAGGCAGAAAACTCAGCTATCAATGTGAACTGGCAAAGATCCATGGGTTAAATCTTGCATTGTTCATCGATATGGCATTTGAGGATTGAATTTGTTGTTTCTGGATCTATGCTCAGTGTTAAACCTATGAGGAAGCAGTTAATTTATTTTGCCTCGGAGCTCAGCGCAGATGCAAATGCTGTGAATATGGGACATTGTACCTGCCTGAGGTGTTCAAATTGACACATAAATAAGTGTGTCTGTGCCTGTGAAGTTTTTTATCCCATAAAATGCGTCTCTCTCATCTCTGTCGGATCAAGTGAGCGCGGTCTATGAAACATCTGTGAAATGCACTGTGTTCACAGGGAGTAAACATGGCTCTCAAAGATAAAGCAAGCTCCTGCGTGGACGCCTCTTTATCTACCCAATGATAAGTGTTCATTCAGCCAGGAAGCACGACTGAAGGAGGGAGGACGAGGAGAGATAGAGCCGGGGAGGAAGAGCGAGGGATTCCCAAGGCGTTTAGGGGATTTAGAAGGAGAGACCCTCAAACAACGCTTCTTAAATCACACAGACAGATAGCATCAGGCCGGTGTGTTTGTTTATGTGTGTGTGGCGAGATTAAGATAGGATCATGATGAGTGTGGACAGAATTGCCTCCTGCCTGTAGGACAACCCAGTGTGTGCGCATGAAAGTCTATGTCTACGTATTTGTTAATGTCCGTAACTGTGTGTATGGGTGGGTGTGTTTCATCCATCCCCTGCAGCCTCCCCTGCCCCGTCAGTGTAGTTAATAGAAAGCAGAGAGATGGGCTGATAAGATAAGGATCGTGGCCCACCATTAATTAAAAAGCCCTGGTAGGGAGAGACAGAGACTGAGGGAGAACACACTGTGCAAAAAAATAAGAACGAGAATGAAGGCATTGCATTTGAGGCTGACTGTGGGCACAAAAGTTGCAAAGACGAAAACAAGCCTCAGATGAGATGCCAGTCGTGTCCACACTGGTGCTAATGAGAGCTGCGGCTGGGTAGACACACTGCCAGGTGACAAGCCAATGATGGGAACAGCAGGATGTACACAGTAAGAGAAAGAGGCAGGACTAATCAAAGAAACTGTGCAAACACGCCAGCTGACTTTAAAAACAAAATATGAGGAATGTACCAGATCCTGCCCTTCATTCGTTATAATACCTTGGTGCATACCTCCTCTGTTTATATGTCAGGTAAATAAAACTTTTGCCATGTTGTAAAAGTAACTCCTGTATTAAGACATCACAGGATGGATATAGTGTGTGGGATCAACAATGAAGATGATCACAATGTTTTGATGTTAAAGCTAATGTCAGGCTAATTCTTCTATTAGAAATTAAATGTCTAATTATGTTTCTATATGCAATTACTGAAGTGATCCACAAAAAAAATCACAATAACCTAATGTGTTGACAGTTTCAAAGCATGAAGCCCTGTGACACAGTGTGGTCTAAGAATAATTATATGGCACGGCACACAGCCAGACAGATTTCTAGGTTCCTGTTTAGTCGGCTGCACTGTCATTTCTCAAAGCCGGGTGGAGGCGTGATGCAGCTAAAAAGTTTCATGGGAGACACTACAGGGGAGCAGTGTGACATACTGTGAATAAATAAAGGAGATGTTGGGGAAGGAAGGTGTGGGCAGAATGAGGGTATGATGGCGGTGTGATGGTGGTATGATAGTGGTATGATGGTGGTATGATGGTGGTGTGATGTTGTATGATGGTGGTTTGATGGTGGTATGATGGTGGTATGATGGTTGTGTGATGGTTGTATGATGGTGGTTTGATGGTGCTATGATGGTGGTATGATGGTGGTATGATGGTGGTTTGATGTTGCTATGATGGTGGTATGATGGTGGTATGATGGTGGTGTGATTGTTGTATGATGGTGGTATGATGGTGGTTTGATGGTGGTATGATGGTGGTGTGATGGTGGTGTGATGGTTGTATGATGGTTGTATGATGGTGGTTTGATGGTGGTATGATGGTGGTGTGATGGTGGTGTGATGGTGGTGTGATGGTGGTGTGATGGTGGTATGATGGTGGTGTGATGGTG
>JAVQKC010209827.1:0-10574 GCA_036025475.1 Philypnodon macrostomus | reverse complement strand
TTGGCCCTTAATTAAATACTTAATTAATAATCATCGAAGAAGTACCCAAATCGATACAGTTCGGCGTCTTTATAATATGCACCTGTGTGCAAATGTTGAAACTGATCTGGCAATTCGTTCATAACTAGGATCTGCGGACACGGATGAACACCACGCTGTTTTCGCTGATATAATTACTGCAGTCTGGTAGAAGATATAGGATTCCTTTGTGTAAATGTAATAGATATAAAACTTGCTTGTTCCTCAGTCAATCAAACTGGTTAATGACACAGTGTGAATATACTAATGTGTGTAAAGTAGTGCTGTCAAATCAGATTAATCACACCGTTGGGCTCATTAATACATTTTCTTGTTTCTTTTTTTCTTTTTATACGGAGCTACCACCCATAGCCCCCTAAAGTTGCTCTCGCTGCCCCTGCTGACCCGCACTGGTAGAGTCAGACAGTCACACCGATACTTCCTCATCTCTACACAGGGCTGTTTGGGGTGTGCAGGCTGAATTCACTGCAAAAACATCATACTGGACGTCTAGACGACTGAATTCTGTTGTTTCAGTGAAACTACAGCAAATTTATTGTGAGAGAAACACGGTTTCAGACGGGGGAGTGGTGTGTGTCGGGTCGGGTGTGTAGAGCCTGTTCTTTTTGATGTATACTGAATTAGCTATAGCTCTCAAATATAAGACCACTGTTTTGTAGATAGAGGTCTGTAGTATGCCTTTACGAGATGAACACTGTCGATACTGTCAATATATACTAGTAATGTATTTGATTCGCCATGCTTATGTCTGCTGCTCAGTGTGACTATGTCACTCTGACTGCAGGCTGCAGTTTGGGCAGGGTCACGCCCGCTACGTCACTTTCTCCCTCCGCTCTCCTCTGAGCTGCTCTGTCAAACAGAGGAGGATGTCGGCCAAAAGAGTAGTTTGATTAATCTGCTTTAATTGATCAATAACATGGTTAAAGCCTCGATGTTGTATATTGCACATGGGTGTATTATGTTTATATGCAGCTGACCCTTGCTCTAAAACTAATTTTGCCTAAGGGAGACAAAGAAAGTAAACCATGAACCTTGAACCTTGAACCTTGAGTCGGTCAGTGGAGCATAGTCAGGATTATCTGAGGGATTACACTGGGATTATACTCACACAGTGGCTAACCTTACACCTGGACTCTGACCAGGTTTAGAGACTGGGGCTGCACAATATATTGCATATCATTATCGCAATATCAGTAAACACGGTATATGTAGTGCAGAAATCTAAATATTCTGCAATAACAATACCCCGACCTCTTTACCCTGATCCTTGAATGCAAACATGTTGTGACTAAAAAAAATATATATTTATTTGATCTGATCCAGGCTAAACCAGGACCAAACTAAACTGAGACTCTTTGAAGGGGACAGTTGTTTTGCATCTGAATTTTTGTCACATGGAAAACATTATACTTGGACTTTCTTACCATAAAGGATACTGCAATAACATTACATTTGTGTTGTACTGTTTATCTTAATTATCCAGTTACTTTATGGCTGTCTTTATTTCTAAGAATGTAAGTCCTAATACAGAGCTACTCACAGCAGCATTGAGTTTTCGTCTGTGACTGTCACATTCCTGACCGTCACTACAAAATCCTGAGGGAGTCTGAGGCCAAGCTGCAAAACACTGTAAAATAAACCGGTACACTATAATAATCTAACAAAAGTCTCCCTTTTCTACATGATGCAACTGAATGGCAGGAATATGTATGTCCTCCCCTTGAATACATGCATGTAAAGTCAGGCTGCACAACATATTGCACGTTTATTTCTATCGCAATATCATCAAACACATATCCATGGTCTATATTCTGATGTGTTTAAACTGGCTAAATAATTCCTCCTATCAAATGTATGCTTTACTATAGTTATGAAAATCTGCCTAATAGTGATACTGTACTTTCAGTTATGTTCGTATCTCGTCAACGTCATTGTTACTGTGACAATGCCAGTGTTCATATTAATAAAAAAATATTACTAAGTATTATGATGAACACTGGATGGATGGGATGTACACTGAATTTGTTAAAAGGGTTTAATGAAGACGCTGATAGCAGTAGTCTTCTGGGTAAGACAAAAAATACAAAGTCAAGTAAAATTGAAATCATTATCTCAATCTTTATGAAATTGTGATATTATATATAGATATACATATACATACCCACACCTAATTGAGTCTGTCTTTGGTCTTGTTTTAGACCATTATAATCTTTTTTTGATAGTGGTAGTAAATAAAGGAACTAGTGCTTCTTGATAGAACGTGCCTCAAAATATATAGATATATATATATATATATATATATTAAAAAAGAATATATTGCAATATTCAACATGGTATCGGATATATACTGTATATGTAACTTTTTTTTAGGAGAATTGGAAAATCTAAATGGTGTATCTTAAGTTTTAGTCCAGTAAATGTGTCCAGGCTTTACCCTGCTTTAGGCCCATAGTTGCTATGATTGGCTCAAGCTACCAAACAGTGTTATTCCTAAATGTGTGTTTCTGTGTGTTTTCAGGCCAGTTATCCGACTTGGGAGGACTTCGTAACAAAAGGAGCCAAACTACAGTCACAGCTCAGGTGAGAGAGGTCAAACACAACAATTTAGAAGCAAAATATACGTCTTGTGTTGATTAGATGTGGTCCGTAAGTGTATAAACCACAGTATAGTAAAATTATTATTTTTAATCTCTTACCACCACTAATTTATAGATATTTTGATTCATGGTACTGAAGTAAAAGGGTGTTTGTTGAATGTGATTCCAGGCTGTTAGGGTTTCTTTTTATGCCATTTCTATTTCAGAGTTCAGGGTTTCAATGTAGCTAAACATTGAATTGGCCTTTCTGTCCTCATTTTTGAGTGGTGATTATCTGATTTGATGTTTAGGCCAGGGGAGGAACTAAATTAAATCTTGACTATTATTGGTCAAGGGTTTACATTTTAACAATTTTTAGAAAACTCATCTTTTTAAATAAAGGTCAAATAAATTGCATGTGAACCCAACATTTGACAATCACCTGTTGACTGAGATACTAACAAACTGTGTTAGTATGTGTGTTCAAAATGTTACAGTTTTATGTTCAGTCTGTGCTGTTGTGTGTGTATTACAATGAGTGCAGTTCCCAGAGGAGCAGTTGACTTTGAAAAGCATCTCTGTCAGTCACAGCCCATTAAAACTGACCGAGTTTAATCCACTTATCTAGTCAGCACCGGACCAATCACACACAAACACAGCCCTGGTCTAAATCAAGGCAACAGTAATCTCCATATTAACAATGCATATGTTCCATTGCTCTAATACAGTCTCATGTGTTCGTGTTCAAAGTCCTACAGTCAGCTGACCTCAATTATGTCCTAAAGGTGCACTGTCTAAATATTCTTTATCGGTCTCTCCCTACCCCCGATGCTACATCACATTGGGCAGGGATCTCAAATATACGGCCCTCCTTCACCTGCTGTCCATCCCTTTGCATAATATAAAAAATAAAAATTATCTTGGCGTGCAAAGCTTATTTTTCTACTAGCTGCAAGCTTTATATTTCGCACTAGATTACTGTAGCAAACATATTGGGCAGCACAAATAAGACTATGGCGGGCTGCTGAAGTCTATTTAATGTATTGGAGACTAGCGGTAGGGGATATGATCAAAATATAATATCACAATTTTCTTAAGACAAAATGACGTTTTTTTGATTTTATCACAATTTTTGTTGACTTTGTATTTTTTTTATCTTACACAGAAGACTACTGCTACTTCATGAACCCACTTTAACTACAAATATTCAGTGTTCATCACAAAGTTTAATACTATACCGGATTAGCAGATCATCATCATCATAACATCATATCACAATTCGATCTTTTATCTCCATATCGCACACCCCTGTGTCTGATATAATTTCACAATAATGTAACCTGATTCTGGCCCATTCAGACCTGTTACATCAAAGGCCTGTCTGTTGGGCTTTTATTGTGAAAGAGTTGAGACAGTGTGTAACCAGAGACACACATTACCTTCATCAAAGAGGCTTTTGTGTAGTTTGTGTGTGTTGAGGTTCAGACTCTCATTAACTATTCGACTGCAAACTGATCAGATCAGGTGACCAGGCTCTTCACATGAGCTCATCTCTGGTAAAGAGGACCACTATGCACCATTCTGCTCATCAGTCTATTACTATTCATTACTCATTCAGTTGTTTCATGAAGAAAAAGGAGAATTTTATTAGAATATAACAGTGTACAGGTTTATTTTACAGTGTTTTGCAGCTTGGCCTCAGACTCCCTCAGGATTTTGTTGTGACAGTCACAGAAGGTGACTGTATTGTTGATATTTTGAAGAAAAGCAATACATTTGTGGGGCTTAAACACCTTGCCAAATGAAACAATATATCAACACAGAGCTCAAAGGGAGAAGCTGTGAATTTTTATAACTTTGACAAACTACAGCTTAATTAGCTTTTCTTTAGCAAAACTTCCAGTTGACTTAAGGACCAGAGGCCGTGCAACTTATTTAAATTTGAGCTTAAATACACACTGTATGTGTTATATAAGTCGGTTGTATTGGTTGATATTATGTTAACTGTTTGTAATGTTTGTCTGTTACAGAACAACCATCTTAGTGACTGGAGCCTTTTTGGATGCATTTCAGAAAGTAGCTGACATGGCGACTGGGACCAGAGGTAAAAACACTGTCTCTCTCTTGTCTTCTACAGTGATCACTTTGGCTAATGCATCATTAACACACTGGTGTTTTGAAATGAGGTATTTTTAACTAAAAAGAAACTCGACTATGGTCAAAGTGGTATCACACAAAGTCTGATTTGATGTTCTTGTAGAAGCCAGGGGAGGTAAACAAAATTTACGGACATCTTTGAGTGCTGGGTTAATCCAATTAGTCCAATTAAATGGTATCTGGAAAGACTAATATTTTTAATTTAATTAGTCGAATGACTGGTGTATTAAGGCCGCGTTGGCAGTGATTATGTAAGAGCACGAGTTGAATTTAGAGGAAGTTAGATGTTTGTGTGAATCAGAGCCGCTCCCTGTGCCCGACCTGCTCCGTCAAGTTGCTAAACAGCAAATAAACACCACTGCAACTATATACAACACTCAATAGGGCATTTAGACTGCCCTCAGCAAATAGTTCAAAGCCATTTCAAAAAATATATACTAGTCACAAAAAGTCAGGATAGTTGACTTTTGGGTGAAATTACAGAATGCTCCTAAAATGCCTGGTTGTATAAAAATACCATACTTTCTTCATTATAATATCTATATAATGTGCCTACGTTTTTGTGACTACTGTGTGTTCAAGCAATCAGACCCACTATGGGCATTGTGCAGTGTAGTGTCTTTACCGGCGTTATCGTTGGTGTAACATGAGGCAATTCATCCATTTACATTATTAACATGTAAATGATTAAAAGGTTTTTAATTTTTTTTGTAAAATAAACTTTTACATTAAATGTCCTTCCTCCGTTTATACTGGCTTGGGACTGGTTTCATGTTGTTGGAGTTTTGGCTCTTGAGAAATGCCAGTAGGGCTCCACGGCACAAGAAAATATTCAATATTTGACAACAACTTTTCAACCAAAACAAAGGAACTATTTCTGCTTAATTACAATGTGTCAGAATATTCAATATCATCAATAACACTATTCATCATGATTAGCAGATTTTTTCTTATATTGTACAGCCCAATTGATCATAGAGCCACTCATACAGGAGGCAGCTCGGTCTGTTTGGGTCTCCCTGTATCAATGAGATTCAATGTTACTGAAATATGTAGTGTTTGTTTTATCAGCTGTCCTCTTCACTCTGTCAGCTGCTACTACACACTCCAACAACAGCTGGTTTTATCTCACACTCACATCAACACTGAAGGGCCTGTCAAAACGCCTAAGTGTATCCTACTCTGCTGGATCTAAAGCTAAATGACACTTGTTGAACAAAAGCTAATGCTGATAACATCTGAGTGAGCACAAATATACAACAAAACGCAGGTAGTTGGATTAACAGAAATAAATTCTCATCGTTTTTCAAGAAATGAAGTGTGGCAGAATTTTTTGGGCTCAAATCTTACATTGTCCCTCTAAATACTTCTCTGTGGGGAAACCCTTTGTGGTGGACAGTCATTAGCTACAGTGATATAACTCATGTCTGGATCAGCTGAACCAGCCTCTGTGTCTCCGGGCTGAAGTCATGTGACCCGTCGCCTTGGTAACCGTGAACAGCTGACGTCTGCAGCATCATGAGGCTTTGAAACACTCACATCACAAGACAACAAACTGATAATTCCCCACGAGGCAAATAGTCTTTATGGAAAATAAGCATTCAGTGTCTTGTATCTATTTAAGCACAGTAGATATCCTCTAAACCAGGGATGTCCAAACTTTTGTCACTGAGGGCCACATGTCAGACATTTATACCGAGGAGGGCCACTTGCTGAGGTGACAGATTTCACTTCACCAAAAGTCCCCTTCAGTTGGATCTGTTTTCTGACACGTATGTTCAGGTTCAGGTTTATTCACTTACTGTCCCTCTATATTTCAACAATAACCACACAGAAAGTGGACTTGGATTATGTAGAGTCAAATGCAGTAAAAAGAACATTTGAGCCAATTGAGAGGTAAGCCTGAGGGCCACAAAAATTTGCTCCGCATTTGACCCCTGGGCCATAGTTTGGACACCCCTGCTCTAAACCATAACACAGACAATTTTGGAGCAACTGAAATGTGTGGTCAACAGAATCTCTTACAGCTTCATAAGGTCACACTTTTTAATGGACACAGGTTGCTTGGGGTTTTAAATATGATTGGCTTATTTACTGCTGAACACCTCCAGAGGTTCTCAAACTGAGGTACAGGTACCTGGCTCTCAAGTCCCCAATAATGGGAATTCAGCCTGGTTTAGTCAGATTTGGTTTTGACCATTAGACCTGGATTAGTCGTGCTCTTGACTTGTGATCTTGTGATATATTTTTCCCCTATCGCCTACCCCTGTCTTTATGTTCAGTTGTTGCTTCTGCCTGCTTCTTTAAACACTGCAATCTTGTCCAACTCAAACCCTTGGGAAAGCCGTGAAACATACCATCAGTTACTGCCAGTTTTCACTCTTGAGTTAAAATATTTTTTGTGAGTCAGGTGAAACCCATAAAGACACCCTCCCTCTGAATGTGTGTCTGATCTTGTCTGGTTACATTTTTCTGTGCACATTTCTCCCTCGACATGTCTAAACGCTCATGTTGTAATTACTTTAATATATGTAAGGTCTATTTAATGTCTTGTATGACAGTTTAAGTCTGGGAGGGGCCCAGATAAAGAAACTCAACATAGTTGGGACTGCGGAGGAAAATTACTTTGGGTATAACCAAATGAGACAATGGTGTTTGAATAGAATCGAAATTGAGTTTGGTATATGACCGCTGGAAAGAGCTGCCGTACATATAGATTTGGACAGTGGTTCTCATATTGTGATTAAAGGTACCAGCGGTGATACTTTACTTTTTAGTGGTTCTCAGGAGTCCTTAGCAATTGAAGGCTCTGGGTTAATCGAAAATCAAAACAAAATCTTTTAAATCATGCAGCCATTTTGTACATGTTTTTCTAGTATTGTGCAGCCAGACTACATCAGTATTAGTTGGAATAATACAGTGGGAAAGTAATCACAAATTAAAACTCAACATTGCTTTGAAAATTAGATTTTTGCCCCTAAATCATTCAGCCCTACCATGGGTAGTCAGTTCTAGATTTGACCCGGTTTAGCCTTGATTTAGTCCTAATATAGACCTATATTAGTGTTAATAAAAAAACTGGTTTAGCACTGTTTTTGTATTGACCTAATTATGGCTATAGCTAACGATTATTTTGCTAGTCAATTAATCTGTTGGATAGCAAATGGTGCATAAATGGGAGATTTTTTTTTTTTTACAGAATTTTATTTAATGAAGCTAAAACTATGTGACCTGAGGATTACTAAATTAGTTGACAATTATTTTAATAATCAAGTAATCACAATTAATCTTAATTGTTTCAGCCCTAGACATTTTTTAGACAGGATGCACCATTCAGTCTTGATGCCGATACCAGGTTTTTATGGATCAGCCAATACTATACAAATATTAAATATAATACAAAAATTAAAGGCATAAACATTGCATTATTGTCAGAAATAAAATAAAAAATACAGTAATAGTGCATCAATAGTTTAGACCTGGTTTTGTCATTAATTGTTTAGACTTGGTTTATGCTCATTTTGTCCAGTAAAATGGTATTAGGGCACCCATTTTCTCAATTGGACTTGGTGAGCCATCGAGTTAGTAGTTTAACATGATGTATTGGGAGACTGGAGGGCATCTGAATAATTATAATACTGAATAGTCTCTCCATGGGACTCTGTTTGTTCTATGACACTTGTGCCCCAGAAGAACAGTAGATAACAACTACAGACTTTACCTTCAGTTTATATCAAGGTGATTATATGCAATAACTTAGGCTCAATGGCAGACAGATTGTAAAACAGTTGTCTTCATCACCTGTGGTTGAGGAGGGAAAGGTAAATAAAGTGACCACGCCTAAGTGAATTATCCACGCCTCATACCTGAGTTCGCCCATGGCCCTTATGCACTGAGAGAGAGCGATTATAGAGCTGCTATGGGAGAACAGGGAGGAGAACTTTTAATAACATCTATTTTGATCTGATATGTTCATGTTTAAGTCAAGTCAAAATACAGATTGGTGTATTTATCATATGTAAATTAACACACTGTTCACAATGCAATGGAATGTTTTTGGATGATTGGATTTCTACTCGGTAGCAAAAAAAAAACAAGGATTGCTAATAAAAAGTAAAAAAAACACAATATAATCCTGTGTTCGGCTGTTAAAACAAATGATAGCTTCATCCAATCAGCTACCAAAGTATGTTACTGCGTGTGCCTTCCCAACTTTGTTACAACAAAATTGTAATATCTTGGTTCATCAAAACAGAAGAATACTGCATGTAATGTAGTCATTGTAGCTTTGTAATTGTAATTCTTGAGTAGAAAACTTTAGCAAACACAATATTCAAAAATATAAACATGAAGTTGGCTATAGATAATTGGCCAAAGCAGCAGCTGGCATACCGTACTGCAAATAAATGTCATTTAGCCTCTAAAAAGGTCATATTTGTGTCATTATAGCTTTTAAAATGACAAATTGAACTTGTTGCAGCTTGTTGAACCCAAAGTACTTGACAGATAAGACTTTACTGGAGGTTGTGGGAGGTACATTTGTGAAGGCGTGGCACGATGAAATCACTTCCTGTACATACCTGTCCGGAATAAACTCGTCTGTTTGATTTTGTATAATTTCTCTCTCTCGGTGACTCAGCGCTGTAGGCTGCGTGTTCACAGTGAGTCAGAAAGTGCTGTGTCAGTTTGTTCTTGTTCGAGTGAGAAAACAAACACCAGAACAGCCCACGAAACACATTCACACAAACTCAAGATGGAGTTTGTTTAGCTTTAACACTGGTTATATGAAGAGACCCATGTATACAGTATTGTATGTAAGTAGTATTGTATGTATTATATTGTATGTAAAGATTGTGAATAAGGGGGATAATGTATCCCCTTTTAACAAAAATACAATGAAACAGTCATTCCCAAAAGAAAAAGCCCCTGATTTAGAATCATGTAATTTACAATACAGCATTGAAATATTGTAATGTCTAGTAATGGAGGTAAAATAAAGGAATTCATGTCAAAGTGAAGTGGTCTTATACTGCTCACCTTCTGGCTGCAAAGGGTTAAAGGTTTCCTGGTCTCTCCCACACACATGTCCATATATTGATTTCATTTTCTTTACTGGAAAGAGGTCAGCAAGCCACAATCTCCTTACTAACCAGTAACCACTGTGGCCCACTGGTTTAAAAAAAATAAAAAGCATAAAAGAATGTATACTATATCCATATGTAAAGCATACATTTGCAAAACTTGCATAAGTAAACATCTGTGACTGGGATTTTACTCCGTGAAAAAGCTAAAAAGCTTTAGCTGCATCTGAGTCTCAGTGCATTTGATTAATATGACCACTCCCTGTCCTGCAATCACAATACAAGTGTTTGTGGCTCCACTTAGTGAATTTGGTCCTTAATCACAAAATGACAGAATTTAAACAGTGAGTTCATAACATCTGTCTCCAAACGAACAAACATTGCTTTTAATTATCAATTGTAATTAAGGTCATTAACTAGTTGGTACATCCCTAATTCCCTAAACAGAACAAGGCCTGTGCTGTCGTCCCCGACAGCAAAGTGTATATCGGCGAAAACGACCCCGTACGTCTGCCCCGTACGTCTGCTACAACTATTACCAATGGGCACCTTAATCACTTTTTTGATTTGTCTGGATGTTTGTGAAGAATGTTTTTGCCAGTTTTAGAAAATTCCCTAAAGCTGCATTATTCTTTCAGTCTATAGGGGGCGCTATAGAGGTAACTGCCATCATATTGGTCAGATGTGTTCAGGGCCGGGGGGTCATTATGTATTTCAGGTT
>JAVQKC010209820.1:0-13167 GCA_036025475.1 Philypnodon macrostomus | reverse complement strand
AGTTTTCGTCCTCATGAAGTAATTTTTGTTAAGTTTTCGTTTCGTTTTCGGCCGCAAAAATATGTCGTTGACGAAAACTATGACGAAAATAATTCGTCAACGAAATTAACACTGGTTAGAGGCTGTCAAATATACATGACCTCCCAATTTCAATTAAAAATGGCCGACTTCCTGTTTGTTGTAGGGTGGGGTCATAATAATATTTTATGTTGGGTACACTGTGGAGAATCAATGTACCAAGTTTCATTACTCTCTGCTAAAGTAAGTGTGTCCAGGGTCCCATAGGGAATTTTACAAAATTTGGCAAAAAAAATTTTCACAAACATCCAGACAAATCAAAAAAGTCAAATAGACCCTTCCCATGTTTGTCATGGTTTGGGGGCGGGCCTCTTAATTGCCCTTAGAAATCACACAATGTCTGATTAAGGTGCCTGTTGGTGACAGTTGTGGCAGACGCATGGGGCCGTTTCGTGATATACACCTTGCAGTCGGGGACGACAGCAAAGGCCTAGTTTTGAAAGTGAATGCTGTGAAAGTGGTGTTCACCAACCACATTTTGTAATAACTTTCTCAAAATGTAACAACTTATTACAAAATGTTAATTAAGTTTGATTACATAATGTGGCTCCACATGGCGGCACCAGTGCAGATGGTGTTGACTTTGGGGAAGTGGACCAAAGTGCAGACAGAATCAATGCACAGGATGGACAGAAGGGCCCAGTGCCATGCTGAAAGAGTGTAATAATGACACATAGTATTTTGAATCAAAGAGAATGAGAGAGTACCTTCGAAGAGATTGTCAGTGCCGTTCTTGAGCAGACACTGGATATTGAGAGGTATAAACAGATGAGCTCTTAGAGGGTCTCCATACAAATATGAGGTCAGAGCGAAGGGAACCTCTAGAACAGGGACCAATAGAAAACCACATGAGGCGGCCTTCCTGTGCCAGCCCTGCACCTGCAAACACAAACCAAGTGGTTTAATGTAATGTTTAAGATTTTCCTTTGATCAGACAAACCTAATAATGCATTATTGTTATGTTTTCTGTACTATGCATGAATAGTTATATTCGTCTACCCTCTTTAATCCACATTCTAATGGTGTGTTCCAGTTGTCCTCAGAGGTCGGAATTCCCGAGTTCTGAGTTGTAAAAATCAACTGGAACGGCCCTTGATGGGGGAATTCCTACTCACAAACTCATGGCAACTCTGAAAACCCCGAGATGAGAGATCCAACATGGCTGCACCCTATTTTACAAGAAAATTTTTAATATAACTCGTATAATATTAAATTAACGGTCTCTGTTAACATGTTGCTGTGGTCCCTGTTGTTGCTAATCCTGCTAACTGCTAAATTAACCTGTTAACATATTAGATTTGTTTATTTCAAAGTTAACAACTGGAACGCTTCAATTCGGCGATTCTGTCACTCCAAGATCCGACTTCCGAGCTCCGAAGGACAACTGGAACGCAGCACTAGAGAATCAGCATTTAAAAAAATATATATTTCTATATTATCAAAACAATAATGAACATGTTGTGTACCAAGAATATAAACTCACGTTTTACATAGAAATAACAGAATAATCATTAATACTTCTCCTTTTTAAAGCTCTTTTGAAGCTTACCAGTTAAGTACATAGTTTAAAATCATCAATTATTAATTATTACCCATAACTACTGTAATATTATCTGCCTTACTGTTGTTATCAGATTATTATTACAGTGTTCTTGTGTTCTTCGGTCTGAAGGGCTGCATGTTTGTGTACTGTACCATCTCAAAGAGCACAGCAGCTGTCACAGCCATCCAGTGCAGTTTAATCTCAAAGGCAGTGTTCGGAGAGAAGTTTCCATGGTAATAACAGCTGCACCACTCACTCCGGTCACTGCGGTTATTCACATCCACGTCCAGAGTGACTGTCTTCTGCTCTGGGACTGTGGCCGCTGTGGGACAGACATATTAAAAACACATGTAATGTAAATGTGGCTCTAAGCCGGTTTAGTCTTTTATGTGTCAGTTTAATGGGTTGTTAGTGGAGGACAAATTATTTTACTGCTGACTGCTTCAGAGTTACTGTGAGAGAGTCTATGAGAGGTTTTTGATTAGCGAGCTGCACTCTGATTCATAATGTCTCTAAGTGAAACAAGGCCAGCTTTTATAATAGCATGTATAGTGAATCATTATAGATTCAACTTATAGTTTTCACCTTTTTGTTTAAAAAAAATGAAGTAACTTTTATAACATTTTCACAAAACAAATGCTGTTTGCTTGAAAGCAGTGGTATTGGTGTGCATAAGGTTTTATTATATTATATTATAATATACACATTGTCTTAACTAGTAAGACTCTATGGAGATATAGACCTCTAATGTTGGAAGCCTTGTTTAAAGAGCAAATGAACATTAAAATATGAAAAAGGTAACAAAGATGAGCTCAAAGCTTGGGTTAGTTACGGACACAGGAGCATGACAGACCAGACACACCACAGCCTAACTAACCTACAGACCAGCACACGCCTACTGCTTAACTCAGGACAGACAGGGCACTGATGGGAACAAGGCAGCTCGCAACACACGCAGCACACGAACACCACTTCACCAGCACTCCAGACATGAGACCAGCCTCAAGAGTCACAGTATCATGGAGTTACATGGACTACTTCAGTCAGGAAGGAAAACTTAGAGAATATCATCGATAGAATGTCTCAGAGTCGCTGTGAAAACTTTTATAATTCTTCAGACAAAATCTGCTTTTCTACATTGTCTGAGAAAATAAAATATTTCAAAATGAGATGCGTCTGGACAGAGGATGTTTCGATCCTCATCAAAGACCAGGCAACGTCTGCAAGCTGAGCTGATGGCAGGATGGTCATCATCTCAATGGGAGCTCCAGTATTTGGATGGTTGTAGATGTTGATATAAATGTTACGGATCCCATTAAGAGTCAGGTTTTTGGTCTTGATATTTTTTTTCTAAAAGAATACTGACCAGCAGCTCATGCTTATATACAGTACTGAATACAGAAAGCAAATTCAAAGAACAGTGTTAAGGAACACTGGGCTATGGTAATGTGGGTGAATTTGGATTTTCAAGCTGCCATGTTGAGGCACAGCGCCCCCTGCATGTCTGACTCTTTAATACCAGACTAATATCTGACAGCAGAGTTTTCTCTGGGCTGGCTGTACCTAGAAGTGCGGCGGCTTGACTGCGTCCTCCAAAGCTGCGGCTGAACGAGCTGTGCCTACTTGCGTAGGAGGCAGGCCTGCTGGGTAACCACGGCAACAGGAAGGCAGGAAGGTCACATGGTCTGCGCTCCTCCAGAACAAAAGCTACTTCAAACCACTTCCTCTGGAACAGAGCAAAGTCCTCAAGAGCTGCTGTGGACCATCCTCCGGCCGCTGAGGGAGGGAGCTGAGCGGATGAGCCTGACCACAACACAATCAAACAAACATCACAAACAATTATGTAGACAATAATAAATAAGAAATATTATAGAATTCTCACTGGGAGTTTAGATTTTGTATTAAAGCATGTACATTGTACATTGTGGCGAAAGTCATTTGAATTTCTCTTTTAGACAATGGCACATGTCCCCTGTGTGAAAACAACTGGCACTGTTGTGAAGAGAATGTTCTTAGTATGGCTGTGAACAGTTGTAGCACTTGTTATTGCCTTAGCTCAGTGGTTCTAAACCTGGGTTCGATCGAACCAAGTTTCATTTTCATTAGTCGGCGCGCGACCAGCTGAGCCCCCGGAGAGAATCACTCTTACAGCGACTTTCATCTCTCTTCATGGTCAAATCTGATCCAGTCAACACGTAAATTTCTAAACAAGCGTTATTTGGATAAACAAACCACACATTGGGAATATAAATGGTTACTTTATCGCCTGGAAATATATAAGAAGTTAATAAAGTGACATTAAGGGTTTTTAGATAGTCTGAGTAACAGGATTGGGGTGGAACCAGGAAGTCCTACGTAGGGTGCACCAGTAAAACGTATAACTATATTTTGAATTTGAAGAAAATCATATTTTATTTTTCCAAATAAGAAGGGTTCGGTGAATGCGCATATGAAACGGGTGTGGTTCAGTACCTCCAACAAGGTTAAGAACCACTGCCTTAGATTATTTCTTACCATCCTTTTCTCCAACAATCCTGTAGAAGTAGAAACCATAGACAAAGGTGCGCATAGCGTCCCCTGAAGCATGAGCCACTAACCCTTCTTCCAGCATTTTCTGACAAAAACAAATCATTGAGAATTTTAAATACACATATAATGGAGTTACAATCAAATATTATTCTTATTGTACCTGCATTATTTCCACGGCCATGCCATGAGTGGCCACTCCCTCGACGTTGTTGACTAGCCAATGAACAACCTCAGCACTGATAAAGCAGTTCAATGGCAGTCCTTTCTGCTCAAAAAGAAGCTGCACTCCAGTTCTGTCCATCAATATTTGAAAAAGAGAACAAGGGATGTTTTTTATAATGTTGTTCAAATGAAAGATGAACCAATCCAGCCTTTTCAGTCCCAATATCCAATGACACTATGCATAGACATTTATTTTATTTATTTTATCATTTATGAGTTATAATGTAATATATTGTCATTTGCCACATTATTTATCCACTCATAATTAGGATAAAATATAATATATATAATAATTTACCGATCTTCAGGGCTTGCATTGGCATAGCTTTTAACCATGAAATAATGTTGTTTCTATCTCAAACGCAAGTGTTTTGTTGCCCATGTTTGGGTAATCTTTTATATTGGTTATACTCCTCTCCAAGAGCTGAAAACAGATTAAACTACTAGTGATCTAACAAATAGAGGCAAACCACTCCTCTCGAAAGGAAGTGATCCTGCCTGCTCCTGCACTGTCAACAAACACACCCAGAGAAGAATTATTGCTAGCTTACCACCATTTAACAACATATCTGATTGGAGACGATGCGTATTCAGTTGTGAGGGTGTCATGAATGAATTATGAAGTAAAGAAGTGGTTAGAATTTATTTTTGGAAACCCCTGAAAACCAGCACAAAAGGTTTGGTCCTGTCTTAAAGAGACAGGCGCCTAATCCAAGCTTTTTTCATTGAGTCCAAGTGGAGAGCTCCACAAAACAGCTTGTATTAGATCATTATTGTGTGTTTGATGTTGTGAAATGTGCAAAAAAGCATAATATAGGACCCTTAAGAACTAATGAATTGATCCCAGTAATGATAAAGGGGTGGTCTGAAATATGTTGGGTGCATATAAATGTATTTGATAAAAAGTGATCTCACGTTGGATGTTTGAGGGCCTCAAGAATCTCCAGAGGTGATGAAGAGGATAAAGACAACGCTCCTGATGTACACTGGCCACTGGAAACAACACTCAAAATCAACAAGACTATATTTATATATACTAAGCCAAGATCACAATTTCTATTTTATGACGATGTTAGTTGACTTTGTATTTTTGTCAACTGCTATCAGTGTCTTCAGAAAACCTTTTTAACTACAAATCCAATGTACTTCAATCCAATGTTTATCATAATACTTAATACTATTTATTTTTCTTTTGTATTAATACAAACACTGGCATTGTTACAGTAAAAATGACAGTGAAGAGCAGAGCATAAATGAATGCACTGTATCATGATTCAACCATCTTCGTATCACAATTCGATCTTTTATCACACACCCTAAGTAAAAAAGAAGAATGGTAGAGCAGTTTACCTGGGCTCAGTGGAGCTGCTGGGGGCCTCTGCTGTGGGCTGGACTGGGGTCTGCTGAGGGCCTTTTTCCACAGACTCCATAGATTCAGGAGGCAACTGCACACAGTGACATCAGTAAAGAAGAGTGTAAACTGTTGTAGTTTACTTGATGAAGAGGAGAAGTATGTTAGTTTGTCCCTAATAATACCTTAACCTTAACCTGAGAGGAAAGGGTTAGAAGGTCAGTCTAAAGAGTATTGGATCTGGAGTCTGGACAATACCCAATGAAGACCTAATGACAGGAAAACTACAGGGATGACTGTGCTTGATGAACTTCCGATAGGACCTTGAAGCATAAACAGCTCCCTGAAATTATGCAGTAATAACTTGAGGCTCTGTGGTGCAGATCATTTTCATATATTTTGGTGATTCCCAGTATAAAATCAATACTGACATAGATGCAAACAGGAAGTAACTGGAAGTATTAGGACTAGTGCCTAAAGGGCACAATGTTTATAGACTGAACTGTTATATAATCTGCCAATTTAAGTCAATGGTTTATACCTACCAATGGATGTTATAGACATTATTTTGATTATACAGTCAATAGAAGCTCTCTTAGCGTAGTTCCTCACATAAGAGTTTACATGCTGTAAGTGCAGTCCCCCCAGCACTGTTATTGAAGCCTAGAATCTAGTTATTGAAGCACTAAATGCTCAAAACAAGACTCATTAACAAACAACTCAGAGATTTATTAATACATACATAATGCATACATCAGTCGTAACACTATGAGAAGTGTGATCAGGGATTGGCTCAACATCGGTATCTGCTGATATTCATATGGTTGACTGATATTGGTATATATAAATAGCCAATGTTAACCTGTGCAAAAAGGATAACTTCACAAACCAGTTTGCTAATATATTTTTTATTGCCATGGATGTATACTAGTCACAAAAAGTTAGGGATATTTCACTCATAGATCAAAATTGGTGAAAATGGCCATGTCACAGTGATAAAACAGCATAGTGAAAACAATAAATTGGCATGTCGGACAAGGTTAGGAAACTCATTCACACAATATTCAGACAGGATAGTGAGTAGGACTGCACAGTATATCAAAATTATAGTCATAATACCAGCAAACATCTAAAGATTTATACTGTTAAAATCTTTTTTAATTTTAGAGCTTTGAATGAAAATGTGTCATGCCCAAATAAATATATTTAAGTCCAATTTTAGTCATGAATTCCTTAGTTTAGTCCTAAACTTGTTAGTCCTTGTTCAGTCTTAAGTTATGATTTTGAAGCAATTAACTAGTAAGATATGAAACTATTAACTTAAAATATCTCAATATTCAACATGATTTATGAATATTGAGTTTCTTTCTATATCATGCAGCCCTAATGCTAAGGGAGAAAGGAAAAACATGCAGAAAGCTACTAACACAAGCTGACGTACTGACCTGGGAGTGGTGGATGTACGAGGAGCGAGGACTGCGAATAAAATCCAAAATAAGTGCAGTGTCCTGTAGCCAGCAGAAGGAAAATACCCAGCAGTGAATCAACAGAGAGGAGCGGGAGAGACCGCAGAGCCCACAATCACATTAAAGGTACAAGCCACAAGCCACACAAGAGATATAGGGGACAGACTCACCTTCCGGGGGCTGTCCACATATGAGGGAGCTACAGACACCACTGGGGGGTCAGGGCTCACAGCGGGGGCTTTGGACTGCTGCTGTTCTTCAAAGGATCTGGAAGAAGAGTACAAGACCAACAGTACAACATTAGAGGAGTGAGACAATGTTAGTTGCAATGTTGACACAGAGACGTTAACGGAGAAGCTAAACCACATACAAGTTCTTTGTCATCAAACTCCCCAAACCATGTATAGTCCTGGCTTTTTTAACAATGTCAGAGTTTTGTTCCTACATAATTGGAAACATAGCATTGTCCACAAATCTTAATGAAGCAAAGGGATTGCCTTTCACTAAATGTAAGGGTCCTATAATGGTCCAAAGGATCACTGCACCAAACTACCCATTTAAAATGAATTATAATTTTTAATGATGAAAGCTTCTAAGTCTAGTCTACCCTTTACAAAAGGGCAACTAAGCTCTCATGGGTTCATATAGAGTCATGTGCACCACTTACTTCTGGTTCTGCTCCATCTCCAGTAGAGCAGATAAAGCGGAGGTGCCCTTCTTTCCTTGAGGGGGCGCTATAGGCTCAGGGGTATAGGAGGGCAGAGGCGCAGACACCTTCAGTGGGGTCCCCTTCTGAAAACATCAGTAAAATCATGTTAGAACACAAACATGTCATGGTAATTAGAATTAGACAATATATTCATTCAAAGTTGGAGATTAGCGGTAAAATGACTGCATTTCACTAAAGCACTTTTGATTATCCATAAGTGCACCATGACATAACACAATTTATAACTGTATTGTGAATGATGATAAATGATACATCAATATTGGCTCAACATCAGTATCGGCCAACATTTATTTTATATTTTGCCGGATGTCAGTATCGGCCTCTACAGATGACTGATGACCTGAGACCTTAAGCCAGGGGTGGGCAAACTTTTTCGGCTCGCGAGCTACTTTTGAAATGACCGAGGTTTGGGGATCTACCACCACGTGGAGGGTGGTAGATCCTTATTAAAATTAAACATTTTTAGGCTGATCTGCCTGCAGAAAGAAGAATGTAGTTTTAGGGAATTTTCAAAATTTGGCAAAAATATTCTTCACAAACATCCAGACAAATCAAAAAAGTCAAATAGACCCTTCCCATGTTTGTCATGGTTTGGGGGTGGGCTTCTTAATTGCTCGTTAACAATATTAAAACCCATAGAAATCACACAATGTCTGATTAAGGTGCCCGTTTGTGCCAGTTGTAGCAGACGTATGGAGCAGACGTACGGGGCCGTTTCGCCAATATACACCTTGCTGTCGGGGCCTAGTTGTAATATAGGTATCAGCTAAGAAATGTTATATTGGTGCATCCCTTTTTTATACATATAATTCATTCGCTTATTGATTAAACATGAAAAAATATTGTGCATAGATTTTGAATACATTTACATATCTGCCAACATACTTGTTACATTTCTAGTTTGTAGATATCCAAAGAATGAGATCGAAAAAGGCTTCTTACTCTGATAATCCTGTCTGAGCGATGTCGTCTCCGTATCCTGTTGAGTCCCTCTAAGAAGCGAATGAAGCCGTCCAGCAGAGCCCATTCCCCGGAGCCCCCCGTCCCTACAGGACCCTCTCCGTACACGTCCCAGGGGCCTTCCATGTCCCCCACACGCCGGGCCCCTCCAGCAGGCAGCAGAAGGAAACGTGTCCTCCAGAACTTCAGCGAGTCTATCAGACTGTGAAGACAAAAGGTAAGTCACTATTTTTTTGCTAAAATAGAATTGGACAATATGAGGAAAACAATAGTACAGCAATAAATACAGCTTTTGAGTACTGCATTTTCAGTCTCTGTATTCACTTGGTCATACTGAAAGTCATTGACGTCACCAGGTGGTCTTTCCGTGCCTTGAGCCATGAAAGTTTTGAGCATATCCCTGAACACACAAAGAGCTAAGCCCCCAGCCTCTACAAACACTAGAAACACCTCTGCTGAAATATGAAATGATTATGTATAGAGGGAATTACACTGGCCAAATTGCTTTTGTATGGGTTAAGTATAAGTGTACTCAATTGAAAATTGTAATCAGAGAAATCAAATGTTTTTTAATTGTCACTGCTCTAACACACACAAAATCACAGTCTATGAGCTTCAGTCTCAATAAACTGGGCTGTTTGTCCAATGACAATCCAAATAAAAGAAAAGTTTAAGACAGGACAGCACTAGATATGGCACAATGTAATAGGTTTAAGAGAAATGCTCCTCAGATTTTGGGCGGCAGTGGCTCAGGTAGTAGAACGGTCTCTTGCCAGTTCATTCCATTGTTGTGTCCTTGGGCAAGACTCTTGCGCTTCATTCACACTGAATGCAGTACATGTGCGGAGTGGGTTCTGTACAGTCTTCCTTTGGACTACCATTCACACCGAGTGTGGTCCCTGTGCTGTTCGTGTTCAGATCCTCTACTCACTCCAGCGTGTTGACCATGGAGCTGCACGCTGTGTGTATGTGAAGCCCCATGCAGCGTCTGGAAAATATAGACTCCTTCCCGATTTCTTTATGATCCAGACATGTAAAGCTCTGCAACTGGTGTGACTTCAATGGTTTCTTCTTCCGCGGGAGCTCCTGTGGTGCCTGTTCCGTATCCATTCCACAGTCAGTGTGAATTAGGTGTTCTTGCCTCCCGTGTCTGTGACCCTGGTGTGTGAATTTGTGAGTGTTTGTGAGAGTGAATGGGTGACTGGTAACTTGTTGTAGATAGAAAAATTTGGCCATTTACCATGTTTGATTTAGGTAAACCTATCCTCTTTGCTGTGATACATTTTTTATCTATTATACATTATACAGGATTCTGTTCCAGAGACTTTTAAAAGAAATATTTAAAAAAAAAAAAAATTTAAAACCTGAAGTCTTCAGATCCAGCAGAGCAGATGTACTGGTCCAGGTAGTTCCACTTATACTCCTCCAGTCGCTCATGTCCAAACTCCACCCAACAGGACACAAACTGGGCATCACTGTGAGGGGGGCACAGGCTGTAGCTGTATGTGATCTGAGCGCTCTCATAAGGGTACCTACACACACACAAACACACGCAAACACACACAAACACACACACACACACACACTGGAGTGAGTCCACTGAAGGAGTGTAAGTTTAACATCACTGTGGGCACTTACTTTGGCAAGTATCGTGTAACAGTGATGATCTTGTCTTTAAGGCAGACTTTATGAAATGTCCGGCCCATACTGAGCCAGTAAATGGTCTCCTCATCCTCCACCCGTCGCACTGACACCAAACCTACACAAAACAAGAGTTATTACATGAAAAATGGAGATTCTGGTTTAAATAATTCACATTTAAACATAGGTTATGGCCATGTATAAAAAGTCATAAATAAAAGATTCACACAATTTATCAAATACTTAAAAAAAAATCTCTATATTTCAAAAGTCAAAGGTTGTGCTTCAGGCTTGAGCTGAGAACTGGACTATAGTGAGATCTACAGAAGGCTACATCTGACACTAATTAGTTACATACTAGTAACTTAACACTACTTTTAGATTACTTTCTAAAATATTTCCCAAAACATAAAATTATTAATATAAGTTTGAATTTAATATAACTGCAATATTTCTCTATAACAAAAAATATTGAAGTTGCTCTAAAATCAGCATGGAGGTTGTCTGTTCCTGCGATGTGTGTCCAGTGTAATGTAATATTAAAGATATATCTAAATGTTACACTAGTGTGTTACTGACCATTTGTGTGTACAACTAATATTAGGCCCAATATGAAAAGCCAGATGTACAAACAGACATTCTAAAGCTTGAACCAGTCCTTCTTTAAAATACCCCACTGTGATATTTGACACAGGAATGACTCCAGAGTTGGTCAGATATATTGTATGTACTTACAGTACATGTAGACATACCTCTGGAGTACAGTGGGCTGCTGCCAAGTGGTGGCACTGTGGCAGGCTGGGACTTCCTGTTATTAGGTTGGACAATAATCTGGTATCCCTGCATCAAGCGCTGACAGATGAACTCTTCAAACACCTGAGCCGCACTCATCAATGGAGACTCATCTTCACGTCTGGAACCACAAACATTCAGGCAGTCTAATAATCAGGACTTCAACCAGTTTGCTGTTTCCAAATTTCACTCACAAACATTTCAGAATGTGTAAATACTAAAAGCTCACATTCAGAGTTTGATGTAGAGGCCAGGGAGGTCTAAAGTAAAATACTAATTCTCACAGTTTACCTACTTTACATCATAGAACAGGGTCGGATGGTCAATTTGAAGCATTTTTATAATTAATACAGTTTTTGAAACAATTAACGAAAACCTCCATACAACACCTTTAAGACTACTTTGTTAACTATGGGTCATTTTGTTTCACCAGCTCACTTAAATGTACATGTCTCATTGAAAAGAGCTGGCGCAAGTAAAAAAGGCACTGATACTGGTACTGGATCAGATAGCGCTTCATCAACACAAATGATAATAATTAATGGTTTCTCTGGCCAGTGAAAATGCAAATAAAGAATAAAGTCTTTTTGCAAAACTTAGACATGTTAGGAGTCTACAGGTCTATACATATGTTATTTGTTAAATGTATTATTTCAGAAGCCCATTATTGGATTGGCGTCACCGGGAGAAGGGGTGGACTCTTTTCTACTCTGGAGTGGCCCACGGTGAGAGGCAGCGGGCTGGTGTGGCTTGCTTATAGCTCCCCAGCTCAGCCCCCGTGTGTTGGAGTTCTCCCCGGTGAATGAGAGGGTCGCCTCCCTGAGCCTCCGGGTTGGGGAGAGGTCTCTCACTACTGTCTCGGCCTACGGGCCGAACAGTGGTGCAGGGTACCCGGCCTTGCTGGGGTCACTGGAAGGGGTACTGAATGGTGCTCCGACCGGGGACTCCATCATTCTGCTGGGGGACTTTAACGCCCATGTCGGCAGTGACAGTGACACCTGGAGAGGGGTGATTGGGAGGAACAGCCCTCCCTGATCTGAACCTGAGTGGTGCTTTGTTGTTGGACTTCTGTGCTAGTTACGGTTTGTCCATAACGAACACCATGTTCGAGCATAAGGGCGTCCATCAGTGCACGTGGCACTCGGACGCCCTAGGCCAGAGATCGATGATCGACTTTTTTGGTGTATCAGCTGATCTCCGGCCAGCGTATCGTGAGGGTCTGCTGGGAAAGTCTGGCTGAGCCCTCTGTTAGGGGGGTCTTCAACTCACACCTCCGGGAGAACCTCTCCCAGATTCTGGGGGAGGTAGGGGACATGGAGTCTGAGGGATGCCGTCAGGCTGAAGAAGGAGTCGTATCGGGTCTGGCTGGCCTGTGGGACTCCTGAGGCAGCTGACGGGTATCGGTGGGCCAAGCGTGCTGCGGCTCTGGCAGAAGCAAAAACTTGGAACTGGGAGGAGTTCGGGGAGGCCATGGAGGAGGACTATCGTTCGGCCTCAAAGCGATTCTGGCAAACCGTTCGGTGCCTCAGGAGGGGAAGGCAGCAATCTGCCAACACTGTTTACAGTGCGGGTGGGGAGCTGTTTACCTCAACTGGGGATGTCGTCGGACGGTGGAAGGAATACTTTGAGGATCTCCTCAATCCCACCGTCATGTCTTCTGCTGTGGAAGCAGAGGCTGGGGACTCTGAGGTGGACTCGTCAATCACCCAAGCCAAAGTCACTGAGGTGGTTCGCAAGCTCCTCGGTGGCAAGGCACCGGGGGTGGATGAGATCCGCCCTGAGTACCTCAAGTCTCTGGATGTTGTGGGGCTGTCTTAGTTGACAGCTTCAGCATGGTGGTCGGGGACAGTACCCC